>MU160734.1:13383-66317 GCA_015888305.1 Antheraea pernyi | reverse complement strand
AACGAATGTAATTCTAATGTATTTTAATAGAAATATGTATGATAAAAAGATAAGCAAGATAGAGCTTGTTGCCGGTTCTTCTATATGATATTTTGTAGGTAGTAAAGCCACGCTGTAGCTATTACTAGTTTCAGCATGAATGGGTCAGCTCGCTCGGGGTAGTACCACCCTCTCACAGAACACTGACGTGAAGTAACAGTGTTTGCATTGTTGCGTTTCGTTCGGTCAGTGAGAGCGTAAATGTAAATTAATATTACATTTATCCATATATGTAACCTACGTTTAAGATTTCTAGTTAAACGCCGGTTGATGTACTCGGAGCAGCCTCCAAGTTCTAATACTTGGCTTGGAGTGGCACTAAACAAAGAAACCACTTTCTCTGAGTGTAGGCTCACCGCGTGCCACATACGAGAGAGACAAGATGGCATACTCTGTAACCGACGGCTTGGACCGTTAATATTAATGTACTAGCTGTTGCACGCGACTTTGTCCACGAAGAAATCGTTTCGGTGTATGCGAACTACGTGTTTTATTAAGTAGATTCATTCATGGGATGTTACTTTGCACTTCCGCCTGGAATTAACCACTACTATCACTACTTACACTATCGACTACCAGTGAGACGTAGTAGTGGTCAATTCCAGGAACATCCACTATATTATTTAATGATGAATTTACGCCAAGTAACGCTTTCTTCAATCAAAAATGTTTTTACAGTAAAAATTTCTATAACCGTGTTGAGTGTTTTTTTTAAATCTGGTAGGGGAAAAACTTATGGGTTCGCGTCACGCTCGACAGGCTCATGACGTATTGAGCTTGTGTTTTGCATTGTATATTCTCGCCTGTATCCAATGCTTGTTTGAATTTTTGGATGGGTAAAATCTTGTGGTCTCGCGTCACCGACCGTCACCTTAGACGTCGACATGCTCGTGACGTATTTCGTTTGCATCAAACTAGGGACGCGTAGGAATGGAATATTAATATTTTGTATTGAGACTGTGCAGCCCATCAAGTGTTTGATTAATTAAGAAACTATATAAAAATGCATAGAGTTATTATTCGGAGTGCCAATAGATATGGAAGAGAAACTAATGATAATAATTTCTATTTACAAATTCAAAAGAGAACACCAAGAGTTATTCCATCGTTTTAAGTTTTCACTTCTATCGACAGTCCTTATGACTGCCTCAATTTTTTTCGATATGTTTACTTGTTTAATACATGTGTAATAAATTTATATAAAGTAGAGAAAAAACGTGGTATTCTAGAGCAATGGCGATAGGTAGACCGTGGATCTAGGAATCTAGGTCTGTGCTTCCTAAAACGAATTCGTAATATCGAGTATACACACACTAACTCGAGCTTGTTGCCTCCGTGTACAATAATTAATGTTTGGCGCACTAAATCATGCATTTATTTAAAGACTGACTATAGGGTTGCCGCTAACAATTACCAAATTTTAATAAAATAGTTGATCAACAAATATGGAAAGCTTTTGGCGGAACCTTGGAAAGTCATGTAGTGGATTTTATATTTTATTCATAAGCTTGTGTTACTTGATTGTATATTTTATAATATTAGTGGTGTTTTACGTAATATAGTTTGGTTATTGTGTACATATGATGTGGATGGGAAATAATATCACGGAACATAGATTCAGACTTGACACAAAAGCTCCCTGGTAAATTCTAACAAGAGAGCCACAATCTTGTTAGAACATTGATATGATCGCAAGAAACTTGTAATGGACAAGCATATATATCTACTAGAAGATTGCTTGACAAAAATAACTAATAAAAAAAGTCGAGGCCGACTAAAATATGATCTGCCGAAAGAAGTGAAAAGTTAAGATAACGAAATATCTGTGTTCTGTTTTAATTTTTTAAATAAATTTTGGTATGAAAATATGGTGAAGCTGTTAAGGCATTACTAGACCAATATCGTGGGAAGATGGGTCGGGGGGCCCATCTTCCTAGTGCACAGGTCCGGCGGACGGAGGAGACGGCCGGTGTGTACCCGCGATATCGCTGCTGGGCCAACCGCTGGGGCGTGGCAGCGATATAGCTGCTGGGCCAACCGCTGGGGCGGCACGATGAAGTCTATAGAGATCTCGTGCCGCCCCAACTTAGCGGTAGACGTACACCGTGTTTTTAAAAAAAAGACCAATAGCGTAGTCAGTTCGAAAAAAAAATGAATAGCATTCTCAAAAAATGTGCGTTAAAATAAAATAATAGGACAAAGATAATTATTGCGCAACAGAAACGCGTAGAATTGCGAGCACAGCTACCCATAAATAAAAACATTGTTGACAGCCCTACATTAATGTTGCAGTTTACGAGCATGTGTGATTCCAACCGACGCGGACGGATTGACGGACCAATCAAAATAATTTTATTATTATATATATTGACACACAAATCTTTACGTAAATGCGACCGGGAGCCAGTTATGTTCCGTTCATACGCTAAATAGTGATATAAAAGTTTATCAAAATTCTTTTTGTACAACAGCCAAAAGTGAAAAGAATAAAATCTTTCGTATTGTTAAAGTTTTGTTAGTATACATTGATATCCAATCCCAACTTATCTATACATACAATAAGAAGGTAAATCCAACGTGTCTGAACTTTTTAGATTTTTATGAAAAAAATGTTGCATGTGTCTTGGGATCAGTAATAGAATACATTTCAATCATTTTTAGAAATGTTTGACTGTCAGTTTGTATGGACACGCATCTCTGCTAAAATACTGTGTACACCCTAAAACAACATGAAGCATACCATCAAGTAATATAGTCTTGGTTTCATTAAAATCGGTTCACTCTATCAAAAGTTATTGTAATCTTAATGTCGACGCGACTTACGTACCAGAGAAAAGTGGATAAGTAAATGGACTTAATTCCTTCAGATGACTTAAATTAGTTTTGTACATCAGGTTTTTCGCGGACTAAGTTATGGACACCGCGTGTCATTTATAAGGATATAAATGCAGGCCAAGCCGCCAGTGGCTACTAGTCAATTTATAATGAAAAGATGTTTCAGTGTATTCAGTTTTGTGTAAATGATCCCACTTATCAATTGAACGCTACCGTTGCGTTACATTACTTTCCTTCATCTTTCTACGCTTTCATTGCTGTAAATCGCTTGCGTCGATCAGATTGTATTATCTGATCTTTCCAGAAGCAAAAGACATCATACTAGAGCGTATCACGGAAGCTGATATTTAAGCTGAATATATATAAAGATTGTAAATCAAATAAACGGACTGTGTCGCAAATCCGACAGATGTATTTTACAGATAATTCAACACACAGCAGTGCCAACTCGAAGTATACTCGTGTCCTGCGGTTTCATCTAAAACGAAGTAATTTAAGTCATATTTTATTCATAACTAGCTGTACCCGCGACGCCGTCCGCGTGGAACCTAATGTAAAAAAACAGTGACTCATAAAATCATCTGAATGTATTAACTCTATTTTCTTGTCTACTTTTCTCTCGTACTTAATTTAGATTAGATTAATATAGATAGATTGAGTTTCTTGCCGGTTCTTCTCGATGAGTGGGTTATTTATCCGAACCGGTGGTAGTTTTGACGTCCTTGAACACCTTTTTGGGCTTAAAAAGAAATAAAGATTTTTTGATTTCGATTGATTTTCAGCGAAACGTTAAATGTAAACAATATCGGTGTTGTTTCACTCTAAATTCTAAACTAAATTCACTGCATAGATTATATTGTTAAAGCAGGGTAATGACATCTATACTATTATTATAGAATTTAATAGATAAATAGAATCTTTTGTCTCTTTTGCTATATGAATTTTGTATATTTCCCAGGAATATTAACTGCTTTTACACATATTATAGTAACCCTAATGATTCAGGTGTGACAGTGAATAAAATGGCCGGTCATAACTCATTAATAACTTACGATAGCAGACGACAGGTGTCGCATCTGTAGCGGACGTGGAATAACGATGTATCAATACGTTCTGTTAATTGGTCGGTGACAGCGACGCGTCTATCAAAACGTATGGCGATCGCTAATCGATCATAGCCGATGTGAGATATGACAGAGATGACTAAATTGTAATTTATACCCACTTCCCAATTGTCGACTGTTAGAATTACTGTATCACTGCAAAGTGAATATACTATACCTGATGGTAACCACAGTGTAAGTTCAAAACAACGGCGAACATCGATTTGCTGGATGTCTTCTAACACAGTGTTTGCCAAATCCGGGCTCATTCACTCCTTCACAGTATTACAGTAATATTATTTAGTAACTGTGCCCGTGACTGTGTCCGCGTGGAACCTAATGTAAAAAAATACTGACTAATAAAATAATTTCAATGAATGAAGTCCATTTATTTATCTACTTTTCTCTGGTACTTAAGTCGCGTCGTCATTAAAATTACAATAACCTTTGTTAGAGTGAACCGATATTAATGAAACCAAAACTAAATGTTACTCGAGGGGATGCTTTAAAATTTTCTTGATGAGATTTTATGATTGATGATTTATTATGAATGATTGAAATGTGTAGAAATAGATTTAATAAGAGACAGTGAACTCAATGACATTTACACGGGAACATGAATATAAACCGACCAAATGAAAAGGTTAAAAAAGTACATATCAAAGTGGCGCCAACTGACATTGTACTGACTTTTGACTTGGATTAGTTTATACCAGTCTAACCCACGATACCGCGCTGTATCCGCAGACAAATGCTGTAACAAAATCACATAATTATATAAGTTACTTTAATTAATTAAGAAGTAAAGTTCATAGGAAAACATGAATGCTGTATTCATCATCATCACAGCTTTCAAGAGACCCACTGCTGGCCTCTTTCCGAAGGAAAGTGTGGGCGTAATCACCACATCAGCCCACGACGTATTGGCGATTTCAAACTCCGCGAAATCCTCAGTTCCTCCTCAGTTTCCCACATACGATGGTACTATACGAACATTTCGCAGGTTCAGGTTTCCTTCACCGTCAGCCGATAGTGTTACCAATTTAAAATTAGTAAATGTACGCAAATTCCGAAAAAATCGTCCGCACATGTTGGTGTTCGAACCTGCGGACATCGGGTTGATATTCCACCGGTCAATACCCTCTACCACCTCAACCTATGCTATTAAGGGTACAGAATAGAGTACTTAATTCAGAAAAGAAGTTACACCCATGGATTGTACAGAATAGAATACTTAATCCAGAAATGAAGTTACTCCCATAGGTGAAAACTATATTAAAGCGAACAAAGCCGGGAGCAAAAGCTACTTATTATTATAACTTTGGTTCAAGTTCATTAGGAGTGCACTAACGTGAGCCATTTTATAATAATTTCATTAAAGCAGTATGCAAGTCTCCTGCGCCTTGTGACAAGGGTGACTATATTTTCAAATTTGTCTGGAAATGCCTACACTCAAATATGCTTACGAAAACAGTATTTAACTTGGCGGATATTCAATTATGAATTTCGAATTTATTTTACATATTCAGATTACCTTTCTGCCAAATTTCCTTGGGATGAAATAAACAGACATAGTGTATTTTACAACTATAACAAATCATTATAAATTGTCAATAGTAAACTCACTTATAAGAGTTCCACTGTTTGGTAAATTTGTCTTGGAAAAAAGGAATATTTCTGAATCCCAGTCCTGTCGACTACGCTATTTACTTGCAATTACCAATCACTCTATAGTTCCACAGTATAGTGAGGTAGACAAAACACTCGTAACTGTAAATTATTTATACAATATTAATATCTTAAAACTTAAAGTTGCTGCTGTCAGGGTTCCGTTGGTATGCAAATCGGTCATAGTACCTCTCATTTAGTTTGTATAGATACAACGCGACATGCGATTATTAAAAAAAACTATTAAACTATACTTCCGCACTGTCACAAGTTAAGAGAAACAAAAAAATATACTTAACCGTTGTTTTTTTATACTCTAATGGTTTTAGCGTTTGAGCATAGTTTCATCTCATGATAACTAACGATGAGCTCTAATGATGATAAACACGCTAAACTCAGAAGATGTCTAGCTCTCAACTGCAGCTGCCAGAATACATCAACAGGTGCTTAACGACAGATCTTCAACATGAAGGTGGTATCAAACTAGACTGACTTTTTTAATTGTATTTCTTTGCAATCAATCTTCTAGTAGATTATTACTGTCGCTGTCAAGTCGGTAATGATATAACAAGTTTCTTGCGATCATTACAATGAATTAACGAGGTGGTGGCCTTCTTGTTAGAACTTTCCAGGGAGTTTTAGTGGCAGCTCAGATTTTTATAGTAGCATGGCAAAATGACTGCACTGTGCCTGATAGTAAGCACAGTATCATCAAAAACAATGGCGACCACCGAGTGACACACTATCCATCGCCGATCGCCGCTGTCATGCCGGCCCGCGAATAGCTGGTGGATAGGCTAATCCCGAAACGCGATCCGCAGAAGCGAATCACTATGACGGGCTTCTTTCGGCATATAGATGGTGGTTGCGACCCAGTCAGGCTGTAGAACCCTACCAACCCGCTTTCGCCATTCCCTCGTTTGTTATTCAGCAGGGTGCACCACGTGCAGGTGAGGGCTGGCTTGGGTGTCTCAAGTCTTATGATGTTATTCGACACCCCTTACAACTCAATCCATGCTCCGTGGTATAATTTCCCATCCACTTCGCTTGTGCATAATGACGAAATTACATTACGTAAAACACAACCAATACTACAAAATATAGAGTGAAACAACACAAGATTATGAATCAAATATAAAATCTACTACATGACATTCCAAGGTCCTCAAAAACTCAAATATGATCATTTAACTCTATGTCCACTATTTTGCAGTTTCGATATGGTGATCCTAGTTACAAGGAACTGAGGAGTGAGTTACGAGTTTGCGCGCCGGTCGGCTCACTTGCTTACTGTTTTGAGTGTTCATAAATTCTCTATATTATGTTCTTTCCCTTAATACGTTCACAATTTTATACACATACTACTCACTCATAGTTTTATATATTAAATCTAATGGACTATGGATCTCGGTCTGCAAGATACTATAACCATGAATATAGAAATGAAATCGAATTATTGAAAATCAGAAGGATAGAAGAATGAAGCGATGATAGCTAAGTTGATTATAAATATAGAAGATAGCGTTACTTCCCAGGTTTAGTGTATTTACCAGCTTAGACCACGAACATTAGATTAAATTGTCATTCGTTATAACCTCTAAAAGAAAAATTGTCGTATTTAAAAAATTAACCTCTATAGGGACACACACAGGGGGTTAAAGACTGATTATACTATACGTATAATAAGAATGTAAAACTAAAGTAGACTGAATTTTTAGATTTTTGTAAAAAAAATAATGTTGCAGCTGTCTTGGAATAAGTAATAAAATACATTTCAGTCGTTTTAGGAATGTCTGTCTGTTTGGATACGCATCGCTGCTAAAGTACTGCGTTTCCGATAAAACCTTACCAACATAATCAAAAAGCATTTCCTTGAGTAACATTTTGTCTTGGTTTCATTAAAATCGGCCCACTCTATCAAAAGTTGTAATTTGAATGACGGCGCGAGCTACGTACAAAAATAAATAATCTAAGACACAGTAAACGAAAGACTGTTTTTTGCATTAAGTTCATCACGGGCGAAGTCGCGGGCACAGGTAATGTGAAATAAATTTACCGAAGCTTATAACTATGTCATAATTAATAAAGTCTGCCGACCCTCGAAGAGCAAGCTGACGGAACCATAAGCACATTATTTATTGTTTCTCGTAACTGCACTCCATGTTTGGCTCTCGGCCAATATCTTACACGACTCCGTGTTAGCTTTACGGTCGCAGGTTCGACTCCCGTGTCAGCACAGTCACATAAATATCAAGTTTATAAGAGCGTTCATTGTAAATGAACTACTTTCATATTCATTTTACATCTTTAAGAACGATTATATATGAAAACTAGCGGGCCTATCAGACGTTGTTCTGCTTTGATAAATAAAAAATAAAAAATTCAACCGCAGCGCCACCTACCTTGTCCTATTGTGAATTGAATCCACCTGAACACCAACAAAAAAAATCATCAAAATCTGACCAACAGTTTAGGAGGAGTTCAGTCACATACACGCGGACAGAAGAATTATATATATAATGAATATCCAGTTGCACTATAACTCACCGGCAGGGGGCGCTGAGCTATTTATATAGTAATTACGATAAATGTGTAGTTATAATTCAAAATGACCTAAATCCTATATTAGCCGTTCTTAATTTTTTTAGTTATTTTTCAATATCTTCAATTTTTGTACATGTCACATATGAAGATCATAAAAAAAACTAAAATCCTTATGAAAGGCCAGAATTTGAACTTCGTTTTAGGTGTAAAAGAAATGTTAAAAAAAATTAAACATGTTATATGAACGATTCAAATTGAATTTAACTCCGTTGCTAAAACTCATAGTCACTATGGGACTCGGACCTACATGAATGGATGCTGTATCTGATCACGCTACCACAGATCACTTACCACTTATAACGTAATAACTTATTCATGTGCAAACTGCTTTATAAATGTGAATGTTTCCAATTGAAAAACGTTCGCCCAAGACCATGGACTTATGTATACAAATACTAGAAATGGTAAATAATGACGCGTGTACTATATTGGACGATTAAAACAACTCTGTCCAAAGTTCAATTGAACCTTGCTTCCAGAAAACCACACTTGTACTAATGAAATTAATGAATCTTCTGAGATTACACTTATGAACGTCATAACTACCACCAATTCGGACAAACAACATTTCAACATACACATTTTTACAAACATAAATAATTACTTTAATTTTGGTGAATGTACAGAGAGAGGCGTAATTTCCAGAAGTCTCCATCGTTCACACATTAATCCACCCTATAATAACCTTTAGACATTAAAACCGCTTGAACTCACTATCCGGGAAAACTGTAACGTGGTTTGGGACTTTGTTATAAAACCTAACACTATTACCTAAAAATGTTATTTGTCTTAGTGAGCCTGAAACATGGAATGAGCAATTTGTAGACCGAACCGATTTTAATGAAACAAAGATTAAATGTTACTTGAGAACATGGTTTATGATTTTCTTGAAAAGGTTAACATCATGAACGTAACACTTTACCAGTGATGCATGTCGAAACAAACAGGCAGACAGATAGAGAGACATTTCTAAAAATGTTTGAAATGTATATTATTACTTATTCCTAGAAACCTGCAACAATGTTTACACAAAAATCTAAAAAATACAGTTACGTTAGGTTTACTTTAACTTTTACTTTTAAATCGAGGCGCTGAGGTCACAGCTCCACCAGGTCCTAGTGGTCGACGAATGGTACCGACGACTTGAGCGGCCGAGCTCAGGCGTGGCAACTATTGAAGCCGGTCATGGCCGAATGAGAATGAGGAGCCGGCACTTGCCGGGTGAGCAGACGCAGTGCCGTAGGCAGTTCCTGCTCCCCGGCGAAAAAGGTGTAAGGAGGCACCATGGGGTTTTAGTCCGTGCAAGTCGGACATATCCCACCCTCAGCTACTTATTCTTAGAAACCTTTTACTTTCTTATTATGTGTATAGATTGCTCAAACTGCCCGTTTTTTTGTAGAGAGAATATGGTGATTACTTAAGGATATATGGTCTCACTGGTCTCTTGCGGACTCTATAGTATCTTGTACTGTCATATCTACATTTAACGGATTGGTTATTTATTGTATAGACTGTTACGTGATACATACGTACGTAGTAGCGAGTTTGGCGCGAAGCCAACGCCTCAGAGGCGTTATGTTCACGCCCGTGTTGCCGGAATGTGTGCAAGCTGAGTTCATTTAGGCAAAATATCGCTTATTCAGTTTATGGGAGCCCTTCATAAAGCATTTACTGACTTCATAGCTATCAATGGAAAGAAACTGTTTTCTTTTTGTAATTTTTATATATGGAACTAGCTTCTGCTCGCGGTAATTTAGGCTTGATATTTTTCTATAATGTATATAGGGTACATTTGTTTACCAAAAATGTACCCTATATTCTGGCAATATGTATACAATTTCATAATAATCGGTTACTTAATGAAAATGTAAACAAACAGACATTAGCATCATAAAATTATTAAGCAAGTAAGGATTTCAGTGTACGTCTGTTCGTAACTCTTCTCCCGGAAAACGGCTTGATCGATTTAGATGATATTTTATTTAAGTTCAAACTCGTTACGTATAAGTTGTACTGTTGTCGAAAAGAATTTTTTTTTATCTCTCACATAAATGCCAATGCCTATTACTAAGTATCGAAATACCTCTCAATCTTATAAAACTCTAAGAACTCCACAATTCTATTTTGTTCCCACATACAGTAGTACTGCAAGAACATTTCTCAGGTTCAGATTTCCTCACGATCTTCCCCGTCACCGTCAGCCGATAGTGTTACGTATTTAACATTAATAAACTTACTTATTACTTACCTATTCTCCCCCCTCCTCTTGCCCCTCCCCCCTCAGCCCGCCTTCTGTTACGTCGACGGTCGTAACAATAGCGCATTGCAATTGAAAGATTATGTTATCGCGTGTTATCGTCGTACGATAAGGATTTAATTTGGAAAATCATTTTACACATTCTGCTACACCAGTGGTTTAGTTAAATGCCTAGAAGCGATGTGGTAATGTTGATAGCGTGTTCGGACACAGCGTCGATGGACGTAGGTTCGAACCCTTGCAACTAACTGAGTTGGAGTGCGTGTTGAAGGAACATATTGTTATGGAACCATAGCATGATAGTTGAACTTTCTCTAAAACTAGCTAGCTACCACTCTCAAGTTGGAACTCTGTGATCAAGCCCATGTTGGTGTGTTCTGACACGCGCACTTGATAGCCGACCCACCTCCGTAGTGTATTCATCTAATTCTTTTCACAATCAGAATATTAAGTTTACACGTAACTTTCTGAAGTGGTTTTCACTTCACTTTGTTTTGGTGTATTGAGCGGAATTTCTTTGGCTGGAGATAAACTTATGATTTCGCGTCATGACATGCTAATAAGCGTGACCGATAGTATTGCGCTTGTGCAGCTTGCGTCAAACTAGCGACGCGTATTATAGGGATCTGTGTATAAGTAATATTGATATTTCTCAGCTCATCGTACGTTTGATTTACTATTAAACTTTATAAAAATGTATATAATTATTGCTCCGAGTACCAATAGATTCGAAATCACACTAATGTTAATAATTTCAATAAACAAATTCTGAAATTTAAATATTGTCATTCACACTATAATTAATTTAAAATTCAAAAGATAATACAGTTATTCCATTGTTTTGAGTTTTCACTTCTGTCGGCAGTCCTTATGACTGCCTCGACTGTTTTAAAAGGTAGAATCGTTGAAACTTTGTTCTAGATAAACTTATGATTTCGCGTCATGACATGCTAATAAGCGTGACCGATAGTATTGCGCTTGTGCAGCTTGCGTCAAACTAGCGACGCGTATTATAGGGATCTGTGTACAAGTAATATTTATATTTCGCAGCTCATCGCAACTTTATAAAAATGTATATAATTATGGCTCCGAGTACCAATAGATTCGAAAACCACACTAATATTAATAATTTCAATAAACAAATTCTGAAATTTAAATATTGTCATTCACACTATAATTAATTTAAAATTCAAAAGATAATACGGTTATTCCATTGTTTTGACTTTTCACTTCTGTCGGCAGTCCTTATGACTGCCTCGACTGTTTTAAAAGGTAGAATCGTTGAAACTTTGTTCTGAAACGACTCGCGCTTTACTTTAATTAATATTGTTACAGTGTTACCACCTTACAGGACATTCAGAACGTACTCCGGTCGTTTATTTCAATAATTATGCGCTTCATAAAGGCATACCGAGCGTTGTACCTCCCCCCAACAATAACTCAAACACGGGCTCAATACCGAGGTGGGCAGTGATATATAATTAATTGTTCTAAACAGCGCCATCTATTGTTCCAATTTAACATTATTTGCACAATGAGAAATACTTGTTAGCGTCCTCCTGTTACTGAGAGCGTATTCAATCCAAGCAGTCATACACAAAGATATTATAACTAAAAACCTGTAGATATGTTATAAGCGTTTCGACAGCGACTTTTTAAAACTTGGCCAGTTAGCTTATTTTTGACGGCTGCCCCGTCAATCCGCCCGTATCTAAGCAACATAAAACTATTTCTTTTTCACTACCAATATTGAGAATATGCAATCTTAGTTCCTCATTTTATCTAAAACAGTGTGGCGTTACAATATTAATTTACGTATGTGTGCGTTATCGTGTCATTTGTTTTGTCAAAATATTATGTAGGTAACGTATCTACAGCTTTTTAATTATACCGTCTTTGATCATACAATATTACTCAACGATCTCGTATCACTACATATTATAAAACAACAAAAATCTACTCATCGGATGGTCATGTGATTTGCACCAGCAGATAAAGTGATTCATGAGGAAGGTTCAGGCATAAAATTTGTCAAGGTTTTTTATTATCAAGGCGGGATAACATCCTCCGGACCCGCTAGTATTTATATACAATTTTCTTACTAGATAAACCTTAGCTATGCCTGGCGTCCGTACACGTTTATTGTTGTTTGTTGCAACAAATAGTTGAGTTAAAAAAAACGGTATTGCGTAAATATTCTCTACGCGTCCTAATTTCAAAGGAGATTGCTTGAATAATTAAAAAATTATTATATTGCAGCGCCATCTAACGACGGGATATAGTAAAATGTATAGTGTGCAAATATTTTTTTTTTTATTGTAGCACGGCAAAATGACTGCATTACGCCTGATGGTAAGCATAGTACAATCTAAAAACAATGGCGACCACCGAGTGACAAACACATCGTCGGTCGCCGCTGTCATGCCGGCCTGCGAAAAGCTGGATATGCACAGGCTGATCCCGAAACGCGACTCGCAGAAGTAAATCACTATTACGGGCTTTTTCGCCATATACATGGTGGTTGCGACCCAGTCAGGCTGTAAAACCCTACCACCCCGCTTTCGCCATTGCCTCGTTCGTTATTCAGCAGGGTGCACCACGTGCAGGTGAGGTTGGCTTGGGTGTCTCAAGTCTTATGATGTTATTCGACACCCTTTACACCCCAAAAATATGTATATAAATAAATTTTCATGATAGTCTATTCAATTATGGAGAAATTAATGCAATACATTGAATATTCACTTAATTTACAATTACTGCGATAGATGGCGTCATCACGTTTTTGAACGAGGTATCGAATGGTGTTGCATTTTAATATTAGCATGTCGTTTTATATCAGGCATGCATTTTTCGATCAATAGGCAACCGCGTTAAATAGCTAACATGTTTCAAATACTTATATCGACAACAATATGTTTTTTTTCTGCAAAAGTAGGGCAGATTGTATTAAGTAAATGCTTACTGTAATAGTTATAATGTTACTAGCGAGGAATTGCACAATACAGTTTGTTACGTCAAAGGCGCGTGCGCTCCCAAGACTCAGTAATATCGAAAAGTAATTACTGGAAACGTAATAAAAAAAACTAATCAGAAAAGTTTTCAGTACCTTTCTGTAAGGAGAGATTAAAGATGGTTGTAAATGTTGATATATAGTTCGTGTATTAACACTGTGCTTAGATCACAAAATATTATTTATTACAAAGGATGTACATAAAACTTTATGGCATCATTTTATTGAATACTAGTTTTTGTTCGCGGCTTCGCTCGTATTAATGTAGATTTGATCTATCTCTCGGGAATAGGACATTTTTTCTGGATAAAGGACTATTTCCTTTCCTATATCCATGAGAGTATGCATAACATTTTTTTCAAAATAATCAATTGAGTAATTAAGACGTGAAAGCGTGACATACAAACTCATTTTCGTATTTATAGCACTAGTTAAGATTTTATAAGACGGTCGCGCGGTCAGAGACGTTTTATTTCTAGAATAACCAAGATCGTGTAACATAGATCAAAGAGCCGACTATTAGAATTTTGTGGCGATGTGTTTTTCGTTATTTCCGTACAGCTCTGTATATTTAATAATTTTTAAATTTCCACTTATAGTAAATCCAGGTCGGTTGTACGATTAAGCCGTACCAGACAAATTATTATGTTTTACCCATCTTAGAACATTAGGTTACTAATTCAAAATTTAGCTTCTGGTGTATCATCATCAGCCTGTAAGAGACCCACTGCAGGGCCATAAGCCTCTTCTTTAAGGAAGGCATGGGCGTAATCACCACGCTAGCGCACGACGTATTGGCGATTTCAAACTCTGAGAAATCCACAGTTCTATATTTTTCCCACATACAATAGTACTACAAGAACATATCACAGGTTCAGGTTTCCTCACGATGTATTCCTTCACCGTCAGCAGATAGAGTTACCAATTTAAATTAGTAAATGCACGCGAATTCCGTAAAATTAGTCGGTACGTGCCGGGGTTCGAACCTGGGGACAATGAAATAATATTCCACTGGTCAAACCAGTAGCCCACCACGACATCGAACATCGTTTATTACATACTAGACCTTAAGATTATTAATTATTGATATTTTAACTATGATCAAGTGAGCCATGTTCTTTTTGGGAAATAAATTTTAAACAACCGCCATAAACTTCTTATGGCACGGTAGAGAAAAAATGTGTTCAAATGTTCTTGTCTCTCTGGGTCTAGCAGTATACAAAAATGAATAAATATATACTTAAGTATTTTTTACACTACGTGACTTCGTATAGTACACTGCGCGTGTACACTGATATACGTACTGTTTTTTTTATTTAAAGTTACAAAGAAATCAATATTAACTGCATCGATCAAATTATCCAAAAATTAAAAAAAAAAACAATAATACACAAAATATTTAAAGCGTCAATATGATAACCGCAACAAGAGTACGCGAAATTTATATTCCCATTTGTCATTCGTACGGAACGGTCAAAGACAATGGCTCGGGCAGCTAGCGTTCGGGGCTGCCTTAGAAATATCTTCC
Organism: Antheraea pernyi; assembly: GCA_015888305.1. Lineage (NCBI taxonomy): Eukaryota > Metazoa > Arthropoda > Insecta > Lepidoptera > Saturniidae > Antheraea > Antheraea pernyi. The sequence goes on along the minus strand of MU160734.1, from coordinate 51,273 downwards.
TATGTTATGATTCCCTAGTACAAGAGCAAGGTTGGTTTTCGTGCTTGAGACTCTGATTTATCACATAACCAACCACCTATATATATGGATGGGGTTGTATGTATATGTATAAGTTATATAGTATAATTTTTCTGTATGATTTGAAAATATGTGTTCGATTTGATAGCGACCACCGCACACGTAACGACTCTTAAGCTTGTTGCATTCCGGTATCATCTAATAATTTGCAGGCCGGCATGACAATAGCGCGATCTCAACGGTAACCGTTATTTTACATTGTATTGTGTAAATAAAAACCGCATCAAAATCCGTTGCGTAGTTTTAAAGATTTAAGCATGGGTACATATGGATATAGGGATATAGGAAGCGACTTCGTTTTATACTATGTAGTGATGATTTGGAAATACTATATATTGTTGAATAAATATACATATACTTTTTTTAAATATGTTCGATTTGATAGCGACCACCGCACACGTAACGACTCTTAGCTTGTTGCATTCCGGTATCATCTAATAATTTGCAGGCTGGCATGACAATAGCGCGATCTCAACGATAACTGTTATTTTGCATTGTATTGTGTAAATAAAAGATTTAAAAAAGTATGAAATACATACATCATATGTACCTTTTCATTCCAGAAAATACTAATCTTTGTAAGGAAGTTTCTTAACAGTGCACACCTGTATTTTATAACCATATTCTTTGTAGTTCAATAGAGTAAATAATAATAAAGACAAGGTTGACAGATTATATACATTAACCTTCCTCATGAATCACTTTATCTACTGGTGAAAACCACATGAAAAATTGTTGAGTAACATTTAGTCTTTGTTTCATTAAAATCGGTTCACTCTATCAAAAGTTATTGTAATTTTAATTAAGTACGAGATAAAAGTAGATAGTAACCAGAATTAATACATTCAGGTGACTATTAGTCGTTATTTTGTACATCAGATTACACGCGAATGAAGTCGCGGAAACAGCTAGTTTAATAGAATACTGAACGTTTCTCCATGAAGACTATTGACATTAAAAGAAAATGAATTTCTCTTCCTAACCAGTACTAAAAGTCGGATGAAGCCGCGTTCAATAGTAGGTAATAATTTCGTCTCAAACGGCATGCAGAATTTATTAGCAATTGCCGACACCCTCTCATTGTAGCAGTAACTCCACCGGGGCCGAAATTACTCAGGGTGGGACATAGCTCGCTACAATGAGACCCGCCACCAATTTATGGATCCCCGGTTCAATTTACCAAACCTTTCCCGTGAAAGAAGTTTTAGATTTATCGCTGAACTTGTTTTGAACCGTGGTTTTGCTCATTCCCATCACAATTTATTGATATTCAAGAAAACATAATTCATTTTTTTTTATATCTTAAATTTGCGAATCGATTAATTTAACGAAAATACTAAAACACTTTTTTTTCTGATAATTAATTACTTATTTTAAATCTAGTGCAGCTTAAATACAATATTTAACTGAGCTATACAAGATATTATCATGATACAACTAATTACAGCTAAATGTTCATATATTTTTTTATTATTATAGTATTTTTTTCTTTAATTACGTACAATTTTTTCGTGTTTGCTAACGTGCTTCTGGTTTCTTACTCTCGGGTTTTTAATAAAATCAAGTGAAATTAGAACGTAGGCAATTGGCAACAATATGCATTTAAGAGTTAAAAATATAATTTGACAGCGTTTTTCAAAGTTATAGACCAAATAAACTCAAAACAGGAAATATTTACTCGGAGATACATTCGCTTGTAGCTCGTAACTACCAAGCGAAAGATTGTCACAATGATACGATCAAAATACATAAAAAATATTTTAAATTTACTTATAGAAGAGCTAAATTTGTAAAATGCACTATTTATATATCCCATGTCATATTCAGTATTATTGTAATATATATTTCATTTCTATTGTCAAATTGTGGTCTTTTGGTTAATATGCACAAGTTTTACTGAATTAAAAAGAAACAAAAATAATATCGACTATGGAATAGATATTCAATTCAATTTCATTCAAATATTATTAAATCTAATGTCAGAATAAATGATGAAAAAAAAACAATATATCTTATACCAGCTTCTACCCGCGGCTTCGTCCGAGTGGTATAGTTACTAGGCTAACGCTAACACGCAGGAGAAGCTCTCAAAAGGAAAAAAACAGGATTTTGAAACATTCTTCATTGGTGCTCCGCTCCTATAGCGTGATGATATATATAGCCCATAGCATTCCTCGATAAATGAGCTACCCAACACTGGAAAAACTTTTCAAATCGAACCACTACTTCCTCAGACGTTGAAGCAAACAAACTCGTCAGTTTTATTATATAAGTATACGAGTAGATGCAATCAATTTGACAGGAACGCTAGTGACTGCTGTAGTTAGTAACTGAGTTGCAGCCACTAACGTTCACCAGCGGAAACACTTATATAAAATATTTATAAATTGTACTCCTATATATTAACGGTGTAGTTTGGCATGAATCTATCATAACGTTCGAATAAAATCAGCTTAGAGACAGAAATAGTTCAGGCGGAGCCGCCGCCACGACATAGTGTACTTACACGCACTATCACAACTCACCACAGTACCTACTAGATTAAAATAGCATTCTTGCAATATACAAAAGAGAACCAATTATACTTAATAGCAGTGTTAGCTGAATTTGAGACTTCGTAGAAGCGTCTAGAAAAAAACAATAGCCTTTGTCCGTCGAATTCTCCTATTAAATTAAAAAAGAAACAATTTAGATTTCGTTTTTATGAATTGTCGCCTTAATTTTCGACGCAGACAATTCTTTAGACGCCATTTTGTTTCCCGTATTCATGTTGTAACTAGTTTTATATTGTAATCATTTTAACTGAGAAGCAAAAGAATAATACATAATTGTTATCGCCTAAAACTCTAAATATTTTCGATCTACAAAGAAAAGTTATTAAAAAAAAAAGATTTTACTACCATCAATTGATCCATCATTAATTAAACTTTGCAGTTATTTTTTGTGAAATCTTTGAAACAAATTCATTTGTATACAATAAATAATCTATTATACACAAAACAACACCGATATTACCCAATTATAAAATTAATCCGAGTTTATAAACAAAAAATAAAAATTACTAGAGAATGTAGCCCCCGCTAAAAATAAAAATACATTTCACGAAGTCAGTAATGTTTTAGTTGTCGAAAGTTGTCAAGAGATGGCGCTGGCACGAAAGGAAACTGGTTATCGTTAGGTCGACTCGCTAAAGTATGGCCCCGTCCGCGTCAGTTGCTTATTTGTGAAGATAAAAAACGTCGTGATGAAACTATAGTATTTTTGAAAACTGCCGCAGTGCTTATCTCGCACAGGTTGGCGTTGTATTACCCTAAGTTATAGTTAAGTTTTTGTTTGCTAGTTTAATACCTCGGCTTTACAATGTCAAAAGGACTTAAGCGTCATACAAAAATATAGACTTCCGTTGGCATTAGTTTAACATATAAGTAACTTGGCAGTATTTATTATAAAATTTCATAAACTAAGTTATGCAATATAAGTTGTCAAAAATGATTTATTATATTTAAGATTTTTCTTTTTAAATCATGTAATCTACGATTTTAACATTTTGTCTGGTATAAAAAAATATTTTGGCATGCATTAATATCATAATGCTACCTACAGGGTATTATTTATTATATTGCTTTTATGTCGTTTTGACAATGTACGTCGTCTTGTAATTAGATGTTACATACAATACTTTAGGAATTCGTAACAATAAATCATTTATTATTGTTGCACCAAGTCGTTTTATACTACTATTAATTTCATAGTTAGTTCTCTATTACAATAACATATCTTTCACACTATCATTTTATTCAATTCAGCAGGGGAACGATACTGTAGGGGTTGTGCTGCAGTGTCACCTCTTGGCGAGTTATAGTAAACTGCCTTCTAAACAAAAAATATTTAAGTGTGTTAACTTACACTGTGATCGGTCAAACGAAATTGGAATTTATCGATCATAGATGCTATTAATAAGGTAAGAGAGCCCAGGATGTACGTACGTTTTTTTTACTCTTTCACACGAAAACTACTCTAAAGAATTTTAAAAAAGCTTTTAATAATTATGTACAAGTTACAAGCTTATGTATCAAAATAACACAGGCTGTAATAGCGCGGCCGTGTGGTGTAAAAATGCATTTTTAATATAAGAGTCTTTCATATTGAAAGATTACAATTAACCTATATTAAATCTAAAACTGTCTACTAAACTAGATGTCTACAGCTCGAGGTGTGAGACAATAGTATAATGAACGAAAACTATTAAAACCTAACCTAAGAGATGCGACTACTGCTCGAACTCTGAAAGTGTTTTCAAATCGGAATTCAATACATGAGGTGGTTCTCACGATCCCACGGTGGTGACGAGTCTTCAATTCCTCGTACTGTCGCGTTATGCTGAAACTGACAGATTTGTCGCAATAGTTATCAGTATACTTATACTGCAACTTGGCTGTTTCCGTGTAGTGTCACTGTGTAACATATGTATCAGGAAAAAATATATGTATCACGGGAGTTAAAAAAATCCTGCCACCTAAGAGTTACACCATAGAATTTAAGCTGAAGCTATTACTGATTTCAGCATGAATGAGTAGATTCGCGTGGGGTACTACCACCTCACTCACAGAAAACTGACGTGAAGTAATAGTGCTTGCATTGTTGCGTTTCGTTCGGTCAGTGAGAGCGCCGGAAGCCCCTCTGATCACTTAACATCATCTGTTCCCTGTGACCTGTGACCCAGCTGTTCGTTTGCCTCCTATGATATAAAAAAAGAATGTCTACATGAACCGTAAAAAAGATATTCTATTCTGTTATCATTCAAAAAGATGCAGACGAAGTCTTGAGTGACCGCTAGAAATAAATAATAACAATAAAGTCAAAAATATGTACAACAACGTATAGTTTAACAGCTGTTTTCAAGGTTACCGATATAAAAAAGATGCAGACGAAGTCTTGAGTGACCGCTAGAAATAAATAATAACAATAAAGTCAAAAATATGTACAACAACGTATAGTTTAACAGCTGTTTTCAAGGTTACCGATATAACAAACTAATAACTGTAAACACATACTCAAAGGAATACCTAACTGTAGGGCGTAACTCCGAGACTACGACAATGTTAGTTTCATCCCGATGTACCGAAAACTAATGTTACGTTTGTAATTCACTACATGAAAATGCCGCAATGAATTACTTGTAAAAATATATCTTGTAATTTGGCATGGATTTATCATATCGTTCGATTAAAATCAGCTTAGAGACAGATATAGTTCAGGCGGAACGGTGGCTACGACATAGTGCACTTACATGCAGTATACCAACTCGCTAATAAAATAAAAATGAGCACATTTAGAATAAGAGAACTAATTTAACTTAAAAATAGTATTAGTTTGTGTAAATTTAACACTTTACGAAGCGTCTAAGATAAAGTTACGAGTAATTTGAATTCGTGTAAAATTAAGAAAAACCAGCAATTTAGATTTCGTTTTTATACGTTTGTCTGCTTAATTTACGCACAAAAATGTTCATGCGAAGGCAGAGATTTGTCCAGATGTGGTTTTAATTCCCTAATTATATTGTAATTAGCATATTCATGGTATTAAAATGTACGTTGCCTTTAATCGCTACCGAATTGCTTGGTTTTTTATAGTAACATAATCATCATTGACAAGGTTAAGAGTAGTAGATAGTTTTAATTAAAAAAAAAGAGATTTCAACACTCTAGCATAATAGTGGCACCATTATTAGAACTTTCTAGGGAGTTTTTGTAACAACTCGGAGTTCATTTTCTTTAATTCACTTCATTTGTTGTATAATAAATTAGCCAAAATTATTCCAGTATTATTTTATTATATTTTTGGCAACCAATTGTCTAGATTATTACTGCCGTTGTCGAGTAGGTAATTAAAAACTAACAAAATGGCGGCTGTCTTGTTAGAATTTTCCCGAAGAGTTTTTTGGTAAGTCAAAATCCTTGCCCCGTCATCTTATCTTATCCCTTGTGCACAAGCAACAAGCAACCAAACCATATTACGTAAAACACCACCAATATTACAAAATATATTCAAATGACACAAGATTATAAATGAAATATAAAGTCACTACATGATAAACTACGGTCCAAAAATTCGTATTCTAAATCACAATATTCTAATATCAAATAACCCAATATTATAAATAAAGAAAATACCATAGACTATATAAACTAAAACCCCACTGAAAACCGAAAAGCGTATTTTAGTTTTCGAGTGTTGTCAAGAGATGGCGCTCGCACGAAATGAAACTGGCTATTGTTACGTCAATGCACTAAACCATGCTTATTGCCGCATCGCTTGTAAATTCGTGAAAATAAAAAACATCGTGATAAACCTATAATATTTTTGGTAATTGCCTCTGTACTGATTAGTACTGAATGGCATTGTATTCAAGTTATTTTTAAGTTAGTATTACAATTACACAAGTGAAGCCGAAACTTTAATTTAAACTCAGATATTCAGTGGCTAATTTCAATGACTTACTTTTATATAAGCACATATTTGCTATAAAAATGCGACATTACGCCAGTTTTATTATATTAAATTCTATGTTTTGCGACTTCCATTTTATTATTTCATCAAGTTAGATGCATATGTGTAAAACAATTATTATGTCTCGGTTTGGAGTATAACACTTTGAAAATTTTAATATTCAAATGGTCTAGGATAGGACCGAGAGACTATATGGACGAGTCCCGATTACGCGAGGCATTATTGACAAAGTGGATGGCACCATTCAAGAGCCTTTTGTGTCAAAATCGTCTCGAAAAAAATTGGTCTATATTAAGGGATCATTAGAAAAGCAGGAATTAATTGTAGGAATTCGAATGATTTCGAGCATCTTCCAAAATTCGAAGACTGCAAGAATTTCGTTGGTTTCGTACTATTCGTACGCATATTTGGTCGATCTTGACTCCAATGCACAAGCATATCGATTTGTTTGTTTGAGAATGTCGTCATCCCAAAACTACCTGAAAGCTTCATAAAAGCACATACAGTAGGTTGGCGGGGACCAGGGGCGCTTGCTGGCTAAAAGGCGTTTTGCCTATAATCGTAACTACTACTATTTGACACTATTGATTGACAGTGTATTCAATCTGTCATTATAGTGTTGTTCCACTTTACGCACTTTAACGAAATATCTATATTTTAACTAAATTACCACAATAATGATAACCAATTAAACGTATAATAAGTTAAGTTTCTTTATGAAGATCTGAACAAAAATATTATTCATAAATAAAATTGTTTGCAAAATGTCTGTACGAATGGAACGTTTTTGAATGATGCGATCGATAGTCTGGTGAAGCTGTTAAGACCTTGTTAGGTCAATAGCGTAGTCAGTTCGAGAAAAAAAAGGTGACATCGAATTGAACAAATGCTATTCTGAGTTGCTGGCATAAAAAATCTTAAACCAAATGTTTAGCTAGAGACCGCTTGGACACGCTTTTGTAATAAAGTATTTTAAAGATGACTTCAACTAGATTTTAAATATTAAGCATTGCCTAGTAAAACTCGTGTTATACCCGTGTTCATCTTTGTTTTTGTAATAAGACTACGCAAGTGGTAAGTTATTAGTTAATAAATAATAAAAAAATATTTATAGTGAAAATAAAAACCGTAGATGAAAGTTTTAACTATATGTTACCTTAATCCGTTCATCTTTTATAAGTATCTGTAAATAATTATGATGTTTATTAGGTGTATATACTGAGAGACTAATTTATCTTATATGTACAAATAAAAATTGTTTGTACTCAAGGAAATAAGAAGTTTGTTGTATTTTTATTGTGTATTGTGTCTTAGAATAATAACGCAAGGTAATTTACTCTTATCTACAGATTTTTAGTTATAATATATTTGGGTAAAAAGTGCTAAATTATTACAATCGAACACCTTTTGTGATACAAATTAGTCATTTATGAGTTATTTAAATAATAAAGTTTGTTAGGTATAGTGACCGCTGGTTTGGGCACTGTGACGGACGGCTCACATCTGTCGCGACGGATTGTTTATTGTCTAGTGTCATTCAAACTGCGACATTTGTTTTAAAATGAAACTACGTCAGTCAAACGTCTTCGTGTGCGGCTTTCAAAGTGTATTTTGCATTAACATCATCCGGTATAAATATGTTTTATGTACGCGAGCTATAAATAATTCAGTCGGATGTTTGTCCGAGTTTCATAAATGAGCTTCATCATTCACTAGTCCGCGTCAAACTTTTTGACCGCTCCGAACATAGCCGAAGTTCAGACTTGCGCATAATATAGCCAAGAGTTATAAAACAGAGTTACAATATTATTGTAGGAATTTATAATCAACTAGCTGACCCGTGCCCACTTCGTTGGGCGGTAATAGGGATTATCAAGCTACAACTTCTCTCTAGAACTCAATCATATATCTCTCATAATTAAGGCAGCGTTCGTAAGAAACGTTTTCGTTCGACCATTTTTTCTCCGACTCCTCATATTCCCTACAACCTCACAAACTTTACCTCTTTATAATATTAGTATAGATAATTAGTTAATAGCTTCTGCCCGCGACTTCGCACACTTGGAATAGTTATTTTGGGCAAAGACGCAGCGGAAGCTCTCAAAAGGAAAAAAACCCCGATTTTAAAACATTATTCATTGTTGCTCCGCTCCTATTGGTGTTAGCGTGATAATATATATAGCCTATGACACTCACAAATAACGTGGCTTTCTATTGGTAAAAGAATCGATTTAGTAGTTCCTAAGATTACTCCCTACAACGTTACAAACTCACAAATTTTTACCTCTTTATAATATTAGTATAGATAATACTTTATTTAATTTAGGCCCTGAGAAGGCGCTTATTCTTATATAGATGTTCGGACAAACAACCCACCCACACATCCTATCTTTTCATTTTTATATTCTTCTCTTTCTATTCGTTTATCCTTTCATCATACACATTTTTACAAACATATATAGTTACATTCGTTTTTGGTGGATGCACAGACAGGAGCGTCTCTTCCACATGTAACGATCGTTCACATATTGATCCATCTTAAAATCTATATCTATAACTGTCCGGCAAATGGGTAATGTGCTTTGGAGCTTAATATAAAACTTACACTATTACCTAAATAACTGTTACTGGGTAGTAGTGAGCCCGAAACATGGAATACTTAAAATTCCAAACAAAATCTCAAAAATTCCATTAAAAGAAATAATTATCATTCACCAACATATATAGTTTAAAATCACACACAAATACACATGTATATTTATGCATGCAATATATTTTGTATTATCTCGTCGAATATAAAGTACCTGTTATAGAGTATCTATATATTTGAATATAGTTATCAGTTCTCGCGAAAACTTGACAGATAATAACCAACCAACTTCATGGTGTCGCGTCTAGGTTTCGGTTTGCGCGCGCATAGTAACAATTCACTCTTATAATTTTTTACAAACATGCCAAAAGAAGTATAACCTCAAAACTTACTTGCGTCGAATTTTAGCCGGGATCTTGAAATGTCATGTGGTGAATTCTATATTTTATTCATAATCTGGTGTTATTTGATTCTATATTTTACAATATTGGTAAGGTTATACCTAATATAGTTCGGTTATTATCATAGAATTATGAAACCGCTTTTAACTACGCGCGGGTTTGTTACTCTATGGTTATTATGCACAAGTGAAGTGGATGGGAAATAATACCGTATGGATTCTGATTTGCCACAAAAACTCCTTGGAAAGGTCTAACAGGATGGCCACCAACTTGTTAGAACATTGAAATTGTCACAAAAAAACTTGTAATATTATTACCTACTCGATATTAGCAGTAATAATATACTAGAAGTTTGGTTGCTAAAAATAAAATTAAAAAAGAAACTTAGTTGCGTCAACTTTACGTGGTGATCAGTCAAGTGTTGATTAAGAATTGAAGTATGGACTTTTGAATAATTTTCAAACATTAATTTATATATATACTAATATTATACAGCTGAAAAGTTTGTTTGCTTGAACGCACTAATCTCAGGAACTACTGGTTTATTATATGCTTATCAAGCTAAGACCAATAGGAGCGGAGCATCATTGAAGAATGTTTCAAAATCGTGGTTAACGTACGTATTATTTAAAAATAATATCACCTTCTACGTAAACGAAGTCGCGAGTTAAAGTTAACGTTAGCCCAAAGTGATATTGCACGCGGGTGATGTCGAGGACAGAAGCTAGTTGTATATAATTATAATAAGTTAAGTTTAGTATAGGACGACCGCGATTAGTTATACGGTTCGAAGATGTTGCCAAGATGTCACTCAGGAATCGAACCCTGGTTATTTATAATCAAGTACTAATTTAATGAGCTATATCTTTTATTCATTTGTTCAGTCTTTCTTTTATCCAATATCTTTCTTCGTTTAAAATGACTACGAACATTTCGCACCGTCCCAAAAGAAGATTCACTTCAAAATTATTCGTCCTCAATCTATGTAAGGTGTTCCCCCTCCCACCTAATGAACCTCTGTGTAACGCTCCTTCAAGTAATTACACCTTTTATTAATTCATTACAAAGGAATTCTTGAATTAAAACTATTTTTTGAACCGTCTCCGTTTGATAATAATGTCGGAATGTGAACCGTTAAGTTGGCAATATATGATGTCTAGGAATTAATATCGCTTAAAGTATCCTTTGTCTTCCGAGTAATTTAAAGGGTTTTTTTCTTTAACTGACTACACTATTGGCCTTCACAGCTTCACCGCACTACTAACGCGAGCGCTTAAGGCACTTGGCAACAAACTCAATGGTGACAGAATAGCCGAACCTCAGCTTGGGCTGTTGCCTTCAATGCAACACAGCGAAACTGTCTAAGCCCAAATTTAAAGGGCTCGCGAATCATTAAGGATTAAGGCTCAAATCTATAGAGCGCGTTCAGACTTATCGGAGCCTTAAGTCCAGAGTTTAAAGTTTATGCTTAGCATTCACTTAGCTTGTGCTGAGCTAAGTTCAAGTCATCAAATTCAACGATTTACGAAAAACTTGGGAATTCTTTATGGGAATTAAAAAAAGTATGATAAAATGATAATGTAACAGTGACATTACTATACTTTATTAATTATCGTTATTACTTGATCGTCATTGGCTTGATCCTTCATTACAGAAACGTCAAGAAGGCTTCCATTGTTTGTTTCAGTCTTGGTTGGCGTATTTCTTTCATTTTTTAAATATTCTTTTAACATGGTTCAATTTATTTGTATTTGTATTTAATTGTATTAAAGGTATGTTACAGGCTCGACGCGGTATTGACATAAAGCTAACCACAAGCTTAGATTAATTAGACTATACATTCGAAACCTAAGATTGTGCTGAATGATACTTAGCCAAGTTTAAGCTCAGCTAAGGATAAGATAAGGCTGAGTACGGTCTATAGATGTTATCCTTCAGGAATCCGGTAACTTAACTCTACCCTCCCAATACATTCTTGATATTCTAACATACGTTCGCTAAAACTTTGAAAAACTGGATTTGGTAAAAGACTGAAATAATTTAAATACTAGAAACAATATCAAATTGGTCATTCCATGTTGAATGCCTTATGAAACCGGGGGCGTATTCTTACACGGAGAATTGTCAAACTGTGACATTATATTGATGAATTGATACAATTAAAGTTGACTATAAAATATTTTCAATCATTTAAATTTTATCTTTAAACATTTTTGCGGATCACGTTTAATCATTTGCTACAATTAAACAAAAAAAAAACTAGCATCTTTAGTAATTTCTATGATTTAGAAACAAACACTATATACTTACTAAAATAATAAATAAATATCTTACAGTAACGTATCATCCATATTAAAGAGTGTTAACGTTCTTTGTCAAATAATTTCAAACCGATCTGTAAAAGTATCTGTACAAGTAAAAGTATAAATTATAAAAAATCTGATACAGCAAATTTACAAGTCCACTTCAGTGTATAAGGGTTTTAGAAATTCGAAATTTAAATAATATTTAAAAATCGTAAGACCGGGATACATAGATGTATATTACACTGGAAGTGATCTTGGAATTTTTTATTGTGAAATATTTATCTGCATAACTCTATTGTATAAATCGACGTAATTATTGCAAATAACAGTATCTGGTCATGCATTTTTTAGCTTTCTTACAGATCAACAGTAATATTTATCACAAGAATTGTGAACACGTCACCTCTCTAACAACTCTCTCTAATTATAACCTCAATCGATATATTACTTGCGGCAAGGAAACCACTAAACTGTAATCCGACAACCGTACAACTGCAGGTCGTTCGTTCTACGATGTGAATCCGATCCTATAGAAACTAAGTATACCATTTTTAATATCATAGTACACTTATAAATAATTTATATGAATCTATGGACACCAGGCTACTCCAATTAGTCTAAGCGTCCTAACTACCAGCCATCAACTATCCTCCGGTGGACGTTTATTGCACAGTTTACCACGTGATGACGTCATCACTCACGCGGCACGTGTGACGTCACGGCGGCCATATTTGCATGACGTCATCCGCAGCTGTTGTCCAGACGTATAATATGCAACCGCAGTGCACACCGATTTAGAAATGTACGAGGTAATTACCTATAACTGATTAGTCGAACGATTTGATGGTCGATTAGTTGACGCTATTATGAATAATAACAATACAGATTTATGTTTACGAAATGAAATAGAACCAAAGGTGTTCGTAAGGTCGTTAAAATAATAACTTTGTATTAAAAAAATATTACAAATTTGAAGAATTCCCAGATAAGGTTTCTTAAATTAATTGCGTATTGAGTAGTGCTTTACTCTGAGGCTATAATTTTACAGTATTGACATTAAAAATAACATCGTACCGTATACCCGTCACGTATATATCGTTATTTTAACTTTTGGTATTCATTTCTGATTTTTTATATTTGATTACCGGCAAGAAAGAACTAGATGGACTCTTTCCTGCATTACTCAGTATATTCTGCACCCTGAAATGTCATGGTGGAATATATTGGCTATTATTAAGTTTAGAATTTTATTATCGGTTTATATGACGCCGCAGGTTTTTATTAAGAATAACATTTCAAAATTACATTCCTATCCTAGTTATTAATATTAGTTGTTGAAAAGTTTGTTTAACTTTAATTAGCTAACACATTTTTTCATTAAACCAATTTCATATTACTACCAATAGATATCTTCTGTTGTCTGTTGGTGAGCTTATAATAAATAGGTTGAAGGTTAACTCCAGGTCATTTAAGTAGAATAAATAATTGAATACTTACTTAGCAAATGTAGATATAATTTTCCCTAAAATCTGAAAATTAATTAATCAGAAATATTTGTTTCAATTAAAGATAATCAAACATGGCGCCCGACAACTAAGAATAGAAATATATTTTTTTGTATCTCAACTGTATTTTTGTACATTGTAGTCTATGGACCACTTGAGACGTGGACAGTATTATGAAATCCTACGGGCAGTGCCGTTTCTAGTAGCTATTCATTTTAACTCCATTCTCCTAAGACTATTCGCCCTATTTTTAAACAATTAAACACATATGTACCCACAATAATAACTCTTTAATATAGCTTTCATTAATAATATTTTTTTCCGATACATTAATTAACCTATAACATAAATAAGTAAGTTTATTTGTTCACGACTAAATAAAGAGAGATAAAGATATTTTTTACCGTGATAACTGTTAAAAATAATGTATGAAAAGATGGATACGCAGATGAAACTGCGGGTACTGGCTAGTTGTAGGTTGAATAACAAGTACCAGGGTGACATGACAAATAAAGGTATGTACGTTTCGCAGACGTAGTTATTATTTATTGTTTTGCGGTTTCGCCCTTCTCGTGTTTCAAGTCAGCGGACACCGGCGCGCGGTTTACACAATAGCAAGTACCTAAACGACATACGATACATGTTGCAAGGTCTGGACGCCTGGTACATACGATTCTATACATTGTATTTTTTCAACGTCAATGAGTAAATGAGTTTTATTTATTAATTAAATGCAGGTGAAACACGTTGCTCCCATTAAAAGAAGTATTTTCAGGAACCGACTTCGTCGGGACTAGTTAATTTTGAATATATATCTGAAATGAATACTCTAGTAACTGTCTATCCCATAGAGAAACTGGAGAGGCGTGAAGGATAAATCTGTTAATCGTTGTGTCCATATATCAAGTCAGTCCCAGGATAATCTGCGGTTGGTGGTGACCATTATGCTAATGCCTAACGGACACGCCTTGTTTGTTAGCACGGCGCGTGCTTTTGACAGGTTCGATGCTCGACTGTGGCGTTTTTTGACTCTATTCAATAATATAACGACAGATTTTGGATGATACTGATTAATTCATGAACTAGCTGTGCCAGTGACTCCGTCCGCATGTAACCTAATATATAATATAGTGACTAATAAAATCATCTAAATATATTAGGCCTTTTTACCTATGAAATTGCCGTTTTGTATGAAAAAATTTAAACGATTTTTTTTCATGTATTTTTTATTTGTATTAATCGAAGTAATCACCCATGCAATATCAATGCATCTTAGCCAACGCAGTGGCAGTTTATTGATGCCCTTCTTAAAGAAATCAGCTGGACGGGAGGCAACAAATTCTTCAAAGGCATTTTGTACTGCATTTTTTTCCCGCCAAGGAGTTTCCAAATTCTGGAAAAAGTAGTAGTCTGTAGGCGCAAGGTCTGGTGAGTAGGTCGGATGGCGGAGAACTTCCAACCCCAGTTCTTACAACTTGGAGACTGATCGCCTTTAATTCGTCATTGTCGACCTAAGTCTTCGGGACGACTACGAGGTTCATTTTTCAGGTCGAAATTCCCACAACGGAAGCGAGCAAACCAATAACAGGTGGTGCGTTGGTTTGTAGTGTTAGCTCCGTAAACGTCGTTGATGTTGCGTGCCGCTTGTGCCGCGTTGCTGCCACGACGGTACTCATATTCCATAATTATTCGAATTTTTAACGTATCCATGATGACAAAAAAGATTGTAATGCGATGAAAATGTAACACTAATCAATAAACAAATGACTACTTTTGGAAAAAGAATTCTATGTTTTTAAAATAAAATTAATTTGAAATTAGAATTCTTAGCCAAACAAAAATTATTTTCATTTGAAATGGCCAGTACTGCAGAACGGCAATTTCATAGGTAAAGACCTATTATTAAGTCCATTTACTTATCTACCTTTCTCTCGTACTTAAGTCGCGCCATCATTAAAAATACAATACCGTTTAATAGACGAAACCGATTTTAATGAAACAAAAATTTAATGTTACTCTAAGATACGCTTTATTATTTTCTTGAAAAGATTTTATTTTACCAAGAACGCAGTACTTTAGCAATGCTGCCTGTTCAAACAAACAGGCAGACAGACATTTCTAAAAATTATTGAAATGTAATTTATAATATACATATTCCTAGACACCTGCAACATTTTTTTTACAAAAATTTATAGAGGTGGCAGAGCCACGCTGAAGCTATTACTGGTTTCAGCATGAACGTGTCTGCTCGTCCGCGGTACTACCACCCGACACACAGAAACACTGACGTCAAGTAACAGTGCTTGCATTGATGCGTTTCGTTCGGTCAGTGAGAGCGCCGAATATCCACCTCCTCTCCCCTCCCATCACCTTTCCTCGTCCCCTCCCCCAAACATAGGTTAGCAACGAACTAGTGTCTATGAACGGCGGTGATCACTTAAAATCAGATGACCTGTCTGCTCGTTTGCCTCCATTGATATAAAAAAATAATTAAAAGTACTGATTACTTTATATTTACATTCTTATTATATGTATAGATTGCTAATTAGGCCTTCACATATAATGTACATCTATTCATAATATAACACGCTAAGTGATGTGATGTTATAACCTTGTGGCAAATAAAGGAAATAAAACGTATAAATATACCAGAGCTTCTATAATTTAATTCTGAAATGTCTCCGAAGCTAAATACTCAACAGAATCGATAGCAAACTAAATATAGTCCAGTCTGGAACTATTTGCGTGCATTCGGAATTGAATTCAGGTTAGATTTATACTATAAAAGGGGTTGCTTAAATGTTCCCAGTGAGAAATAATCGTTCAGTAATGCAACTACAAGCAACAAAGCCCCTTCTTGTAAATAAGACACTGAAATATATCTGGGAAACAAAACGTGCCATTGTAAATCATTACTAGCTGTAATCGGTTTTATGCGTATTTAGGATGATTTGGGATTATCAAAAATTAATTAACATCGGTCAACTGGTTTAGGTAGAATCAATAATATTATAATTTTAGTCGTTGGGCGCTAAACATTTATAAAAACTACATTTTGTGACTTAAATATATAAGTTAGACATATGCTGTCATCAATAATATATCTGTCATCGTTGTTAAGTCAGCGGTCGTAAGAAACGTTTACGTTCGAACGTTTTTTCTCCGACTTACTTTGCAAATTCGACTAAGTACCACAAAAAGTCTTTTCATTTTTCGAGTTAATATATAGCCTATGACACTCACAAATAACGCGTCTTTCTATAGGTAAAATTTTCATAATCGGCTCCAGATCTATAGATTAGCCCCTACAGTGTCACAAACTCACAAACTTTACCTGTTTATAATATTAGTATAGATATCATTGGGTAGAATGAATTACCTTGCCCTATATACCTTGCCAGGAGTACACAGAAAGACATAGGATACCTTTCATCCAAAAAAAGGCAATATTCCCGAGAGATGGGTCAAATTTACATTAAAACGAACGAAGCTGCAGCAAAAGCTAGTTTTATACATAAATATTACTACAAAATCCGTTGCAAATATTCCAGATTTTATGGAAATCGAATATGTATGTCGAAGAACATAGAAACAAATCTTATTTCATACGTAATATAGTACAATATTCAAAGAGATTTTTTCGTAAATACCGAACTCGCATACCTGACAAAAGTTCTATCAACATAAAGAAGGATTTCGTGGCTGTGTGGAGGCACGCCTTTGCCTATACACATATTACGAGTTTGAAAAAGAAAAACAGAATATAGTGAATCAAAGATGGCCGTATCTTTTGTTAACAACGGTTGCAATTTGAATTTTTATAGGTCGAATGGGAATAAACATATTTCCGTTTTGTTTTCTCGTACAAGAATTTATGCAATGTTAAACATATAGTTTATATTTTTTGTAATGTAGGTACGCTGTTGACATTATCGGAATTCCTTTTTACTTTTATAAAATCAATAATAGTATGTTGTTTTTTTTTTCAGTATTTAATGTATTTTGTTTTGACGAAACATGCTCAGAATATTACGGTTGGCAATCGTATTATAACACTAGCTTCAGTGAAATAGTAACTTTGGGCTAACGCTACCACGCAGTGGAAGCTCTCAAAAGGAAAAATAGCCCCCGATATATGTATAAAAGATAGATATGTATATTATACTAGCTGTGCCCGCGACTCCGTCCGCGTGGAATCTGATGTACAAAACAGTGACTAATAAAGTCATCTGAATGTACATTCCATTAATAACTAACTTTTTCTTTCGTACTTAAGTCGCGTCGTCATTAAAATTACAATAACTTTTAATACACCAAAGGGATTTTAATGAAACTAAGACTAAATGTTATTCGAAGTTATGCTTTGTGATTTTATTGAAGAGGTATTGTGATGAACGCAGTATGTTAGTAGTGATGTGTGTTCGAACAAACATTTGAAGTTTCGTAGGTGGTAGAGCCATGCTTTTGCACGTTTGATTTACATTCTTATTATATCTACCTACAGAGATTATATTATTTTATATTCCGGGTTTGCGAAATATTGAAGAAACACGAAAATGCCAAAATATTATATTACAGCTAGATAGATTCATAGAGATGAATAACACTTTTATTGTAGAGAACAAAAATGATAAAACATAAAAGAAATGCAAATACATATAACGATTAATAAATAGAACAGTATGTTTTCGATATATTTTATGACTTAATCAAAAATACTATAAACAAATAATAAAATATTGGCAACCCTAGTAAAGGCCTAAATGGTTGTCTGATTTAAATTATTTATGTTTGTTCAGTGAATAGGAACTAGAGATGGCGAATGCACTCTGTACTGTGGCGCAACCAACAATATCTCATCCAAAAATAGATATATACATGCATCGCGGCGTACACTTCAAGTATTTGTGCCTACCACTTGACTGTTCATGTTAGCCTGGTACATTGATTTAAAATATATCTGTTTACCAAATATATGTTTTTTATACTTTTCATGAATATTCTTCTTCTCTCTGGAATATTCCATTTGGTATCGTATTATTTTAAGTTTTGCTGTGACTTAAAAAAACTACGTAAACATAAATTTCAAATTAAACATTGTATATTATATTTCAAGGTCTGTTATCTAAAATTATTTCTATATAAATTGTTTTTTTAATACTAAACTACGCAACGCTGCCATCTGTGACATGTTTATTGCAAAGTATTTTCATACCTAATATTATCAGTATCGTACAAAAATAATTGTATTTTATTTTTGTGAACAAATCTATTAATTGTATTTGTTGACAATAAAGAGGTTTTCTTATTTAATTTTTCACTGAAAGACAAGATGTTATTGACTTTAGAACTTATTACATTAATAACAATGACTATTTTAAATTAATCGTGTAATAAATTATATGAAAAGCTATATTTTACAATTTTACAGATAAAGCCTCTTTACCTCTAATCTCTTTTAAGCTATTAGCTATTAACCAGATATAGAATCACCTTTGATTAAAATATGTACTTAAATATAACAAAAAATAATAACACGTCAAATAAATCTAGAGAGTGAAAATAAATGTCGTTTATTTTGGTATAAAAATATATTTAAAAAAAGTGTGTGTGTGTACTTTATGTACACGCGTTAGAAGTTATAGTTCTTTGGCATAGCAAGACAAATCTTTTCAATAATTTTATGTTTCTCCTTAATACTACGTTTGTAGAAAAAACGCCACTAACAATAGAAAAAGTTAACTATAGCTAACTTCAGGGTATCGGTTTTTCTATGACGGTGTGCGCGCGCATCGTAAAAATTTACTCTCGTCATTTTCCCTAACGCGCCAAAATAAGTATAACTTCAACAAATAATTAATATTGCATCTTATTTAAAAGTTAATACGAAGTGATTCCTGAATAAAATTACATATTTGTCGGTGGCACTAGATAGAAGGCGTGAAATTCTTCCTACAAGTATGTTGGTAACTATTCCCATTTATATAAAATTATTATTATAGTGTCTTATTAAGATTTCAGTTCCTATTCGAACAGGATGGCGGCCTTCTTGCATAATTACCAGAGATTAAATACATTTTTAACACCTCAAAATTAATTTTACCTTTTATTTTTTTCTCTCTACATCACTTATACACAATAATCGAACTATACTATGCAAGATGTTCACAATAATCTGAACATATAAAAAAAATGTCAATCTAACGTGTATGTACGTTTTCGATTTCTGAGAAAAAAAATGTTGCAGGTGTCTAGGAATAAGTAATAGAATACACTTCAATCATTTTTGGAAATGTCTGTCTGTGTGTTTGTACGAACACGCATCACTTGTAAAGTACTGGGTTCACAATAAACCTTCAGCAAGAAAATCGTAAAGCGGGAGTAACTTACTGTTTGTTTCATTAAAATCGGTTCGGTCTATCAAAAGTTATTGTAATTTTAATGACGACGCGACTTAAGTACGAGAGGAAAGTAGACATTTAAATGACTTTATAAATCACTGTTTTTATATAAGGTTCCACGCAGACTTGTGTGTACAAGCCTTTAGTACAACGTCTAAAATAACATAATATATATTTAATTGTAATGTAAAAGTATGCTGTACTTAATGTGTATTAAATCGTGGAAATTGCTAAATATTAAAATACATGTGTCCACAAGTCCGTGAACAATCGAACTGTCTACACTTTTCAAATCATTCCAAATATAAACTCATAGTTTATAAGTAACAAAATAACTATATACTTTTTACATCAGTACACTACATAGACGAACTCGCGGGCATAATTATACATAATATAGGGTTAAATAACGTAAAGCTGTCAAAGAAAATATAAATCACCAAAATCTCACCACAAAAACAAAGCAAGAAGTTATCCGTCATTTTCGCATTACGTATCTGAAGTTTAGTCAACAGATGGCGCTGTTATTAAATTATCGTTCGAGACGCTCTGTAGCCGTAAGACGAGACATGTTTGCATTTTTTGCGATCAATAATTAAACGATTAACGTACTAAGGAATATATTTTATGTATTTTTTGTTAATGGAGATGTGTACAAGCCGTTTTTAGTAATTTAAATTGCATTATATTTAAATATCTTTTCTAACATGGCGTGAAAATCACGTTCTGTGGTAGTCGAGTTTGCTAATTTGTGCATATTGATAGAATGTCCAAAATAAATGCGTACAATAGCGCAGTCTATACCGTAATTTAGCATGGTGGTAGGGCTGTCTGTAAGCACTGTTGGTGTGGTCCGGTAGTTGTACTTGAGAACCAGTACCGTCTAGGTTTGTCGTGTTTACAATCTTAGAGCACACAGATCAGTTTGTGGTCAAACGCTAAAACCTATAAAGAATAAAAAAAGGAAAAGTTGTTTCTAAAAACGGTTTGAGATCAAACGACGTTCCTGTCTTAAGACAGTTGTTATATATCATTTTATTTTGGAGCTAAAATTATCTTGTACATTGAAGTTTTTTTTTATCACTGGGGGCAAACGAACATGTTGGTCACTTAATGTTAAGTGATCACCGCCTTCCATAGACACTAGCAACCAGGGGAGTCGTAAGTGCGTTGCCAGCCTGTGTTTGGGAGGAACGGGAATTGGAGAGAGGGGCGAGGGGAGGGGGGATTCGAGGTGGGCCCCCGACACTCTCACTGACCGAACGAAACGCAATATGCAAGCACTGTTACTTCACGTCGGTGTTTCTGTGAGAGGATGGTACTACCCCGGTCGAGCCGGCACATTCATACTGAAACCAGTAATAGCTTCAGCGTGGCTCTACCATCTACTTGTGAGAATATATAATAAATATATAAATACAGTGAGCATATGACAAAGTAAAATCGTAAATATAGGGTCTATCAAGGCACGCCGTCCCACTAATAGTTCCTATGGATACCTATACGAGGTTTAGAAACAAACAAACATATCGAAAATAAATTGGCAATACTAAAAATATCCACTAACAGCGACACAGCAAATTACAAACAGAAGATGGTTTACTTTGCATTAATAGCAGATACATAGCGCATCCTGCGTTTCATAATACGAGTGCACGTCCAGTGGTCCAACCTTGAGCACAAAAAAATACTTTTCAATTTTTAATTTTCATTTAGCCACCTTAAGCGGTATTTTTGGCAGCAGATAAATTTATAATTTCGCGTTATAACATGTTAGTAAGCGTGACAGAGCGTATTGCGCTTGTGATTGATGCGTAGTATAGAGGCCTGCGTACATCAAATACTTATATTTTGTGTTGTGATTGTGCAGCCTGTATTTGATTACCTAGTAAACTCTATAAAAATGTATATAATGATTGTTTTAGAGTGCCAATAGATGTGAAAACCAGATTAACGTTAATCATTGCAATATACAAATTATGACTAAACACAATATCTTATTTAAAAATTCAAAAGAGAACACATTTATTTCTTTGTTTTGAGTTTTCCCTTCTGTCGGCAGTCGTTACGACGGCCTCGACTTTTTTTCTATGATTTGATAATTTGAATTGAAAATTTGATAATCGATATAGGACCCTATAATCTGGTATTCATTACTCAATATAATTCTAAGTCACTATTATAAACTCGCAAACTATGGCTATTGTCGAGTGTACGAGCTGGTGTTTGTACTGTGCTACATTACTAGTGTAGTGTAATGGCTGCCGAAACCAAACATCCGAGAGCGCTAGATAACAGAGACACATAAATAACTCAGATCTATCACATTATGCAGATAATGTGTTTGGAAGGCATCGGATCGTTATTGTGTATGTGTGCTACGATTCTAGTCCGGGCTAAATTTGTACTAAAATGTTATGTGGTCGGGATGTTTGGCGGCCGCTTTGGATTTATGCTTTATGATTTAAATCGAATTGATTTTATTGATAACTTTGAAACAATATTATCAAAATGTATAACCTTAATATAAAGTATAAATTCTATCCTTATACCGTGTTAATACAAAAAAAAATGCTTTAAAATACTTGTTTTATAAAGTTGGATTACAAAAGATTGTCTTACCCTTGCTTACAGATGGACATTATTTAAATTTAGATATTCTCTAACACTTGTCTAAGTTGACAGTTATTATGTTATTGTTCTGTTATATTATTTTTCTATTAGCCGCGAAAAGACATTTCGTAATAAATTATGAATTTCGTGGGTACAATTAATTTGGAAAAAAATAAAAACTTTTTAGAGATTCACAACTAAATCATAACTACTACTATATGACACTATTGACAATGTATTTAATCTGATATTATGCTGTTGTTACACTTTACGCACTTTGGCGTTATATACAAATCTTATAAATAGTTTATTTCAACAATTATATCATTCTCTAGTAAATAAAGTGTCTCAATAATGATAACCAATTCAACTTAAAATATGTAAATTTTCTTAATGAAGATATAGAACAAAAATATTATACATAAATTGAAATTGTCTACAAAATATCTGTATGTAACGGAACGTTTTTGAATTATGAGATTATATTGAACTCATACTATTCGGAGTTGCTTTTATAAAAAACTTAGATGTTTAGCTAGAGACCGCTTGAACACGTTTTACAAAAGTAGTTAAACATATATTCAACTAGGTTTAAAATGTTAGCCATTGCTTAGTAAAACTCGTGTTAAAAGCGTGTTTATTTTTGTTATTTTAATAATAACATGTCCTACTATACTTCTGACTAGGTGTATACAAAATTTCACGAACATCGGTTCAATAGATAAGGTGTGAAAGCATAACAAACTAATAACAAAAATTTATGTAGTATTTACGCAATATTTTTATGAATAATTAAGTAGAAACTTATAAATATTTACGTTGTAAGGGATTAATGTATAATCAATGCTTAATATAATAAGTTGGGGATGGCGGTGCTTTGCGTGTCGAGTTGCGCTACAGTGGCGCCTTGCGCTATGTTACTTCCTCCTTCCATGAACTTATTTCTATCCATTTGGCTTGTATTGTTGTCCTTTTCTGTAGATTGTTTACACAATCCCAGATGCTCGTATTTATAAAATTATCGCTGGTCTATTTTCATTTTATTTTTGCCAATCAACTATCCTTATTATTACTGCCATTATCGATTAGGTAATATCGCAAGTGTCTTGCGATAATTTCAATGTTGTAACAAGATGGCGGCTCCTTCATTAGAACTTTTCTGGTAGTTTTTATGGCAAGTAATCCATATTCCGTGGTATTATTTCCCATCCACTTCACTTGCGCAACATAACCGAACTGTATTACGTTAAATTTTACAAATATTACAAAATATACTAAGATTACAATCCCATCAATAACACCATTGTAGTCTTTATTGGATTTTGGCTTTTTTTGTATATTAAAAAAAAGGATATTTTTCTCTTCCTCGTGAGCAATATTTTTTCTGGATGACAATGTGAATGCAAAATTTCATGATGATCGATTGAGTATTTAATATACGAAAGCGTAACAAATAAACAAACTCACATAATAACAAAATCAACAACAATAACAAATAATTAGCGATTACGGTTCAAATATTTGTCACATTTGACATTGGCAAAATATCCTAGTCAGAAGCCATATAATTCAAAAAAGTAATAAGGAGGTCGCGTGAAAAAGTACGTATTTAAATTTAATGAACTTAACCGAGTATCATCGTTAATTTAACGCTGTATACAGAAGTAGACAGTGTGTCAAGCATGTTAGGTGTATTAGGACGATATGTTTCTACATTTATTTATTTAACCGTTCGATTAAATAGAGTATCTCGTTACAATAACAATAATTGTGGAAAGCGGTTCGAGGATAAAGCGCCGCAGTAAACAGCCCGGAATCAATAGCAGACTCAGAGACGCCGGCGACGTCTCCTCCACTGCGGTACAAACGACCAGGGTTGCCAACTTCGAAATTCAGATTTGAACAGTTTGTAGATTTTTTTCATGTGAATCAGCTATAGCGGCGTGTCAGACCGACTGGTAAAGGTTATTTAATTTTGAATTTTTGTATTTAATGAATATAAATGTTTATTGAATGAACAGTTTGTAGTTTGTAAAAATTCTTATAATTTTATTTATCTTATGATTGATTTCCTGTACAAGATAATTGCAGCGTTTCATATCTGCCAGGCGTCCCGTAACTGCTGAAAATGTTTGAATTGCTTTTTAATTTAATTTATGCGGAATCGCTCATTAAATTATTAAAATAAACAACATATCACAATTGTATCTGATTAACGAATATTGAAAATTCGATAAGAAGCGATGATTCTGCGGTTGTTAGCGTATACACTAACCCCGTGGATCGAGGTAGGTTCAAATTTTGGCGTAAGCCGAAAAATGTATTTCTGCGAAAGAAAACATCGTACGATAGAATCGTAAGATAGTAGAAGGTGTTAGAGCCATGCAAAAGCTGTTACTGGTTTCAGCATGAATGGGTCGGCTCGCTCGGGGTAGTACCACCCTCTTACAGAAAGCCGATGTGGAGTAACAGTTTCGTTCGGTCAGTGAGAGTGCCGGAGGCCCACCACCCCTTCCCTCCCTTCTCTCCTCTCCACACTTTCCTACAGGCTGACAACGCACTTGAAACTCCCCTGGTGTTGCTAGTGTCTATGGACGGTGGTGATCACTTTACATCAGGTGACCCGCCTGTTCATTTGCCTCCTACGATATAAAAAAAGAATCATGATAAGACCGTAATTAAAATATCAATTTGTGTATTTAAGTTACCATCTTGGGACATATTATAGTCCATTTACATTTTTCTAAATTATGGTTAAGCCCGAAACCTCTTGAGTATAGAAAAGAAAGGACACAAACGACGCCCTTTACTTATGAAAAGGGCCGGAAAGCACGTCTTCTACTTATACATTAAATCAGGAGATTAATAAACCCCTCGAATCGATTAAGTTCTTTCTGCGTATCTTCGTACAAAACCTTAGCCGCCATGTTACATTCGCCAACCAATTATATTATACGATTCTGTAATTACCACATCAAAAGAGCAATCTTAATATATATTTCATTAAACAGCATCGTATTAATGAGGAACTTTGTAAGGATGGATGTTTGTCACTCTTCCAGGAAAAACTTCTCAACGGATTTTAATAAAACTTTATATTACATCACATAACTTATAACAACATAAGCGACTGTAGCTAATATTATAAATGCGAAAGTAAGATTGTTTCTTTGTTTATTGAATTATTGTGGTGGACGTTACAGTTAGCACTTTCACCTGGAATTGATCGGTCGCAATCAGGTTTCACTGCAACAAAAATCGTTTGATTTTATTTGGACATCGGATACCTGAAAACTTAAATCTGAAACTAGTTATGGAAAGAGCGAAATATTAGAAACTAAAATAACAAAAATATTAAATACCTGACAATGACCAATGTTTTTACAATATTAATTACATTAAACCCTTGTTCCGTGTGGTTCTTCTGTGTAATAAAAATGGGTGTTGCTACATAAAGTCGTAAACTTGTTTATCTTGGAGACCGTGTTTATATAATTTCACATTTACATTGTTATTTTTATATTTATATATTAAAACGGACTATGTCGCTGATGCTTGTTAGTTTTATATAAGACTAGCTGTGCACGCGACTCCGTTCTCTTGGAAGCTATTGAAAAAAACAGACTAATAAATCTATCTGAATGTAAGTTTATCTACTTTTCACTCGTACTTAAGTCCCGTCCTCATTAAAATTACAATAACTTTTGATAGAGTGAACCGACTTCAATGAAACCAAGACTAAATGTTACTGGAGGATATGTTTTATGATTTGCGAGGAATATAGAGGAATATAGAGATATAGAATATAGAGGATTTATCATGAACGCAGTACTTTAGCAGTGATGAGCAGCACAAGGGACTAAAAAGTACAGACTGGTTAGATTTACATTGAAATCCGTTATTCTAAATTATATTTCTAGTAAACGTCACCATAAACAAAGCGTTTTTAAAAGCGTTACATATTATTCAGTTCTATAACCAATGACCACACTTGGAAAGTAATCTAAAATTCCGTCTAAAACAATTTAATGGCAGAAATACACCCCTCGGCTCGTCAAAGGCTCACTAATGTATGCACGACAGGTGTCAAAAATGACCCCACGTTTTAGGAAAACGTAAAAAACCCAATCGGTCGACACTCACGGGTCATTTTACCATAAAATTGATCGGTAAATGATGTAAATTTTACAACATATGCTTTTAATATCTCCCATAATTCAAAACGGAAAATAAACAGATTATATTATGAAAGTAAATATCATATCAGTATGTCGCTTTTTCATCTATATTCGTATTCTTTTGGTACTTCTAAAGTTCTAAACTACACAACGGATTTTCATACGGTGTCGATTATCCTTTAGAGTATTTCCTTAGGAAGGTTTTTATGAATGTATTTAAGAGGAAAGACGATGTGTTCTAAGGAAGAATTAAATAGGAAATTTTCGGGGCTTACATTAATAACTGTGGTTTAACTTTAGGAGATATGTAAAAATAATGTTGTTCATCTTTAAAATGTCAACATAAATATCCATAATACTATATGGCTATCTCGTATATATAATTTAATAATATCTTAATAATATATATCTTATATTATAATATATATCCCCTAGATATCATTAAAAGATCAATGAAAAATATAAGAACACTATTTTGACAAACATTACTATTTTGATAAATATTGAGTATTAATTCGTAAAAAAATGAATTTTATTTTCACTGGGAATTTAATTTTTATTTCTTAATCTTTATTTCATTTAGGGGCATACGTAGGTCCAAAATGAACT
Organism: Antheraea pernyi; assembly: GCA_015888305.1. Taxonomy (NCBI): domain Eukaryota; kingdom Metazoa; phylum Arthropoda; class Insecta; order Lepidoptera; family Saturniidae; genus Antheraea; species Antheraea pernyi. The sequence goes on along the minus strand of MU160734.1, from coordinate 24,082 downwards.
TGTTAGTCCCGTCATACCATAACCGTAGTATATTCACAAATATCGTTACTTCTATAAAACAAAGTCTCCTACCGCGTTCATATTCAAAAACTACTAAGCGGATTTTCATGCGGTTTTCACCGATAGATAAAGTGATTCATGTGGAATTTGTAGTCTTCTTTTTTTGTCAGGGCGAGAAAACGTTCGCAGATCCCGTCAGTTTCTTAGAATTAATAAAATACTTCCATAAATAGATCAAAATTGCTCTTTACTGAAAAGGAGAGAATGTCATCTTGTTTACCTAAAAGAATACGATACTATTTACAAATATTCATTTGATTATAGTCTCACTATTATAGAATGCAATACGCTATAAAAAAGGAAATTATTCAATACCTGAATAATTTATAACAATATTTATAAAATAACAAAACAACTTGATTATTAACATATAGCAGCTATAGCCAAATAATTCCAATATAGCGTAGTTTTTGGAGACAATGAGTAACTCGTAGGTGTTTATTTGTATTGAATTTAATAAGGAACCTTTTTAAAGCAAGTATTCAATACGTATTTAGTCCAGGACTTATATATATCAATAATCAGGAAGTTTAACTCCTCAGTTATCTATTGAGTAGAGACCAGTATCTATAAGCAAATAGTGGTCTGAGTTCCGATGCAATATGTAGTAACTTGCATATAATCGCTTGCGTGGACACGCGCCCTCGTAAACTTCGAGATACAGTGTTGTTTCGTGATACGATGTGCAAGATATTATCACTGCCCTTTAAGAGATTTTAATGCGAACAATTTCACTTGCCCTCTGATAGTATGTCAGGTATATATTTTAATTACGTACAAAGGGCCTTGAATAGATATTCAAAGTTGACCAAATTATAATGATCCCACTAACGTCCACTATAATATTTAAAAAAATAACTTCTTCAATCAAATATAATCTTTTTATAATTATCTATACTAATATTATAAGGCTGAAGAGTTTGTTTGCTTGAATGCGTAATCTCAGGAACTACTGGTTCGATTTGAAAAATTCTTTCAGTGTTAGATAGCTCATTTATCGAGGAAGGGTATATATTTAGTTCTCCCAATGTAACTATTCAGTGCGGACGAGGTCGCGGGCAGTAGCTAGTTCGAAAATAATTCGAAATAACTTAACATATTCTTTATGAATTCAATTTTTAGCGGAATATTGAAATGTCATGTATTAGATTTTATATTTTATTCATAATCTTGTGTTATTTCACTCTATATTTTATAATATTGGTCACTACCAATATTTTACATATTATAGTTTGGTTATTATGCACAAGGGAATTGGGGGGAAATAAAACCACGGAGCGTGGATTCTGATTTGCCACAAAAACTCCATAGAACGATCTAACAAGGAGTTCATTGAAATGATTGCAAGAAACTTCTAATACCATGACAACAGTATTATTAATCTAGTAGAAGGTAGGTTGCCTAAAATAATACATATAGGCTTATACACTAGTATACGTAGTAGTACAGTAGATAATATAAATTTACAAATATAATTACGTGAATAAGACTATCTCCATTTGTGCTATCTATAGAATGTAATCCAATTTGATGTCTGAATAAATTTACCTCGGTGACATTCCGAGATATCATTCAACAATGTAACCGCTCCGTCCGCCCCTAATACCGACGGGGTGGATCAATAATTACATAACCTCCTAAAAGCGCCATCTATTATCTACCAGAAATATTACTTACTCAAAACTGTCAAAGAGACGATTTTTGTTTCTCGTTTTGAGATCATAGATGTCGTTGTTTTAAATAATCACTATTATACTTCAAGAAATATGGAGTTTTGGCGGGAACTTAGTTATTTTACTCTATATTTTGTATTGTTGATGGCAGTTTACCCAGGTTATTATGTAAAAGTGTTAAGGTGGAAAATAATACCACGGTGCATGAATTTTGAGTTGCCACAAAAACTCCCTGGAAAGTTCTAACAATGTGGCCAGCTTGTTAGAACATTGAAATTATCACAAGACACGTGTAATATTAATTATATTAATTACCTACTCGATTATGGCAGTCATAATCTAGAAGATTTGTTGTTAAAACTAAAAAAAAAAGAAATATGAAGAGGTAGAGAGATCTATAGGTTACTCACTTCCATTGAATGATTGTCGCGGACCTTCAAATTTGTAAATAAGTTGTCCTATTTGGGACCTATATTATATTATAATGACATAATTCATAGTAATGTACTTATCTTAATTTAGCATCAAGAACCGTGGGTTCGATTTGTAAAGTAATTGAAGATATTCTTATGCTATTTCGGGTTATAATTGTAATGACAAAGGAGTGAATGTATGTCTTCGTTTTGATTTAGGTTTTAATTTTAAGGTTAGTTTTTAACGCGCCAAGTAACCGAAACTTCGTTACGCACCTATGGGACAGATTATGTCTATACTATCACGTTATAAAGTTGTTTCTGATCATAATATGCTTAAAATATATTTCCTTTGTTTCAGGTATTACTCGGGAGGAACGGTGAAAATATTTCAGGGTGTCAGCAATACCGGGTCCAAGTGTCAATCTCTGACACTGTTTAATCTATGGCATATTTAGTTTATAGCTACCTATTCTTAATGATTCCAATTTGTACCACGTAACCGCGTTACGTTTCGTTTCACGCGGCCAGTCACTATAAACGTATTACGGGTTATGTTAATTTAGAACATCGACCTGTATTCCGTACTGTTATTTTTATACTCTATAGGTTATAGCGTTTGAGCAGAATCATCTAATGTTAAATGTCTTTGTGTACTAAGAGGGTAGACACGCTAAACCTAGTGACCGGGTCTTAAGTGCGTGTGCAACACACCAATGGGTGCTTGGCGATAGCTCAACTTGAGGGTGATAGCTAGTGAAGTGGACTTGGAAAAAGCCCTACTACCGCCATTTTATCTTTTATCACAATATTTCCCTTCACCGTGTCCAAACATGCTATCAACTAAGCCATCATCGCTTCGAATCTGGCGAGACATATTAAACATTGGCACACATAAGCTTCCTACTGTAACTCTATAAAGAGGTGGTAGAGCCACGCTGAAACTATTACTGGTTTCAACATGAATGGCCGGTCGGCTCGCTCGGGATAGTACCACTCTGTCATAGAAAACCGATGTGAAGTAACAGTGCTTGCATTGTTACGTTTCGTTCGGTCAGTGAGAGCGCCGGTTAACCCACCTCCCCTCGCCCAAACGCAGGGTGGCAACGCACTTGTGACTCTTCTGGTGTTGTAAGTGTCTATGGACGGGGTTGATAACTTAACATCAGGTGACACACCAGTTCGTTTGCCTATGATATAAAAAAAAACTCGCCGCCAGGTGGTTATTACATCATAGGTACTTCTATACATTTGAATTGGAATTTGCGTATTAGAGTATGGAAGACATAATAAATACAATTATTTAGATAATGCACATATTGGACTTGGCTGCACTACCGAGCACCTTTTATTTTACGCCTACTATTTAAATATTACTACTAAAAATATTTGACCCGATAGGAAAAATGAACGTATCTATTTAAAATACATAGAATAGTAAACCGCATGAGACTTATACGACACGAGGGTCTGTAGAATAGGTGATTTTATGTTATAATCGTGAACAGTGTTCGCTCGCTTCTGCATCATTAAACGAGATATCAAACGCAGACCCAAGTTATGACAGGGGGGCACTCGCGTGGTTTTATGGCACACTGCACACACGTTTAATGACCACACATCAGAAATCATACTAGGGCTGTCCGACTCTATTCTCTAGTTATATTTAATTTCACACAAATTATTCAATCAATCAATTATTCTATTTATCTACAGTGTAAACTTTTTATAACGTCGTTCGTTATAACGAAAAACTTTCTAATATATACAAATTAGTTCAATTAGGTTGGTTTTCCACAAAATCATTTATTTGTTCTTTTCCCGCCGTATAACGAAAATGAAAAAAGGCTCAGTCTCTTGAAATTCGTTATAAAGAGCTTACACTGTACTCCGAATTCATTATCATACTGTAGGTATTTGAGTGCTGGGCTACGAAAGCGACGTAGTCCGGTGTAGGTGTTAAGACCTCGTTAGGTCATTAGCGTAGTCAGTTCGAGTAAAAAAGCTACGAAAGCGACGGATGCAAGAAAACTACATGTGGCAGAGGTGTGAATATTAAGGTGTGGTGTGACTAGAATTGATAAGATTAAGAATGAGTATATCAGAGGAAGTTTGAAAATAGTACCAGAGATAGAGAACTTGAGGAGTACCTAATAGGTTAGCGTGGTACGAGTATATGACGAGACGAGATGAAAACGATGTAACTAGAAAAGTTTTGAGTATAAAGGACGGATATAGGAGTAGAGGAAAACCGAAATAGGTATGAATGGATTGTGTGAAAAATGATATGACAAATCGTAGAACCCAAAAAAAAAACGAGTGTGAGTTCACACACAGTAGAACTGAAACTTAGTATTCTGGTTAATTTTTAAGATAATAAAAGGATTTTTTTTATATACCATAGGTGGCAAACGAGCAGGTGGTTCACCTGATTTTAAGTGATCACCACCGTCCATAGACACTAACAACACCAGAGGAGTCGCAAGTGCGTTGCCACCCTTTGGGGGGAAGGGTTAGGGGAGGGAGAGGGGGAGGAGAGAGAAGAGGGGAGGGGAGGTGGGTCTCCGGCGCTCTCACTGACCGAACGAAACGCAACAATGCAAGCACTGTTACTTCACGTCGGTTTACTATGAAAGGGTGGTACTACCCCGGTCGAGGCGACCCATTTATGCTGAAACCAGTAATAGTTTTAGCGTGGCTCTACCAACACTAATACACTATAGAGGTGGTAAACATTAGTTTTCGGGTAGTCCGGTGAAGCTGTTAAGACCTTGCTTGGTCAATGGAGTAGTCAGTTCGAAAAAAATAAAATAGTTTTCGGTATTATTTTATGATATTTTAATATAGGTATGTTAACAGTGGTAATAATAATTATATATTATATTATATTACACACAGAATATTTTTTAAAAGCGCGCGATACTCATTACAATCTAACAGAAAACAATGTGCTATACTTTTCAACGTTTCTCTCTCTCTCCCTCTCCTCCCTATATTTCGAGTACATTAAGAATATAGTATTTCATTCCCCACAGCCTAAAACCTATACACAATTAAAGCTATCTCTTTTCCGTTACAAATTTTCGTTTCATAAAATTAAATTCACATCGTCCCAAAAGTAGTTTTACTTCAAAAAACAACGGTACACCTCTATAATTTTATGTATATGGATATAAATACCAACATTATCATGGCTGTTGCTCAGTTATTAAATGTAGAACTGAATAAAACACGTGCACAATCAAATAAAGTAGAATTGATAAAGAAATTCAAAATTAAAACGAGGCGCCATCTATGAGATGCCTATAACAGTCAGTCCTACAGTTTTCTGTCAAAAAAACTAATTTAAAGCGCCACCTCTTAGACACTGATGAAACTTACAATCAAAACCAATAATCGACATTGACAATCATTAAATATGTAATTAAACAAATTAATCGAAATATAAATTATACTATCTCTCAAGTTGGACTAAATCTATACATACAATAAGATTGTAAATGTAATGTGTCTGTACTCTTTAGATTTTTATAAAAGAAAATGTTGCAGTTGTCTAGGAATAAATAATAAAATACATTTCAATCAATCTTAAACACGTATTTTTGTGTGTGTTGTATGAACATGCATCATTGCTAAAATACTGCGTTCATAATAAAACCTTTTTAAGAAAATCCTAAAGCATATCTTCGAGTAACATTTCGTATTTGTTTCATTAAAATCAGTTCGGTCTATCTAAAGTTATTGTACATTTAATGACGATGAGAATTAAGTACAAGAGAAAAATAAATAAGTAAATTGACTTAATACATTCGGATGACTTTGTTTTTTGGCAGTTTTTTTTTACTTATGGCTTCACGCGGACGAAGTCCTGAGAACATAAATACATTCCAACGTTTCATGAACATGGGTTGAATAGTTTCAGAGTTCATCGTGGACAGACATGACACTGGATTTTTATATATTTAAGATAAAATGTTTGAGAGAACCCTAAACGTTCCGAATTATGATTAACGGGCACACTTGTCGCAGTCAACGCCACGCCACGTCCATAAAACGCAGGTCCCGGAACATCCCACCCGCGTCCGGGGTTCGCGCAAAAACTGTTCAAGAGAGCTTTGTCTCCAGCCATTACATGATATACACTATTCGCTTGTCTTTGACAGTTATGCGGGAATGAAATATAGATCTACGTCGTGTCTATTGTTGCATTTATAATCTATATTCCCTTTATGAATCTATGGAGTGTAGAGGTAAGGAGAATTATTTCATATGAGGGACATGTTTTTGTGTTAAGGTGTAATTTTTACAGGAAATATTTTTGAAGTCTATTTTATATTTTGTTAAATTTTATTGTTTATACATACAGCCATAAAATAAGAAAATTACTAATACAAAATATTTAGGATCGCGTTTACTGTTCAGGTACAATGTAGTTACTATATCCAATTAGAATTATTTCTAAATGATTGCTTTTTAGACACGGCAGAAGTGAAAATAACAGAGCTCTCCGTTCCAGGCGTTGAACTGCTAGAATCTCAAATTAAAAAAACTTATAATATACTAGCGTTCCCGGGGCGCGTTGTCCCGTCCTGGTAATAAAGAAACCCGACAAATTACATACCTAAACCTTCCTCATGAGTCACTTTATCTACTAGTGAAACTTGCATGAAAATCGAGTCCACACTGGTAATTGGCGGCTAATTGGCTTTCCTTGTAATCATATACAGTGTATCACTTACCCGATGTTAGCGCTTCTAAAGAATATTTGCTTTGTTTCATTTATCTTTAGATCGTTGTCGCGTGTTTTACTATATTTTCATAGTTTTTAATAATTTATATCTTAGGTATATAGAAATCAATTACCGAATATATTTAGGCGCATCACTTCGCAACAGCTGCACCTATATGGATAATGCTTTCTTTGTTGTGTGTGTAAATTTTTCGAACTGACAACGCTATTGGCCTGACAGGCCTTCACACCTTCACCGGTCTACAAAGGCGAACGTTTAAGGCACTTCGCCATTTGAAAAAAAACACTCTCTTAAATTTTCTTCTTTTATGGTGACCTTTTTTTAGATTTTTTGTATTATAAATTATTACATTGTTTTATTAAATTGAAAAAATAGAATCACAATTTTATAGTGTCAGAGATAGATCTACTGAATCGATTCGATATTTAATATCAGCTAAAAAAATCGATCTTGCTATGATTAAAAATCGATTATTTGATTTATCGATGCCAGACCGCCATTCCTAGCACTCGGTTGTACTGCATCATGTAGCTGAATGGGAGTGTTGTTATTTAGACAGTTCTATTTAATTATATGTATGTCTTCTTTATTTATCTTGTAACCATGATTTTTTTTTAATGTCATACGTGGCAAACGAACAGGTGGGTCACCTGATGTTAAGTGATCATCACCGTCCATGGACACTAACAACACCAGAGGAGTTGCTAGTGCGCTACCACTCTTTAAGGGGAATGGTTAGGGGAGGTAGAGGGAGAGGAGAGAGGAGAGGGGACGGGAGGTGGGCCTCCGGCCCTCTCACTGACCGAACGAAACGCAACAATGTAAGCACTGTTACTTCACATCGGTTTTCTATGGGTCTGGTGGTACTACCCTGGACGAGCCGACCCATTCATGTTGAAACCAGTAACAGTTTCAGCGTGGCTCTACCACCATAAAAAATGATATCTTTCATCAATTAAAACTTTTTCGTTCTTCTCCTTTCAAAGCTCTGCCATACCAAGTTTCACTTCAAAAATCGTATGATGAGCACGGACCCTTACTTTTATTGGCATCGTTAGTGGTGAATTAGGTTTTTAAAACGCTCGCGGTTTTCATGTCCTCTGTAAAAATATTATCTCGAGTCTATCCAGCTAACGACCGACCGATAGCTCCCTAAACGCAAACGATCCGCAAATTGAATGACTCGATACTTTTTTAGTTCCATCTATCTATTTTTTTAATAGTGTCGCAGTTACTCCCCCGTTCACTTCATTAACCGATACGGTCGCAGTTAATACACTATGAACCTTAAATTCATCTGTATATGTTTTATTTTGCGATGTGTATTCTATTTGTAAATGGTTTTTGGATGACGTCAGCTAATTCCTGATGAATCTTCGAGAATCTTGTCGTACTTGTTGATAACGTTTGAGATTTATATACTTACTAGATATGCCCCTTCGCGTGGAAACTTATGTAAAAACGCGATCATTATAACCCGGTCAAGTTTGAATATCTATTATATATATAATATCTATTATATATATAATTTATATTATATATATATAATAGATATGTATAATAGATATGTGTTACAAATGTTTGGCCCAATCATGCACAAACACGTAGAATAACGGGAAAACGTACTTTATTCATTACGTGTTAAGGTTGAATTCACACTAAATGTTGTTTACGTTGTCTTTCCATTTGTGAGGGGAGTAATTTATTACTTTGCTCGTTTTATCGTAAGTATTAGATAATATTTTGAACATTTTTGACTTTATTACTATGTGTTATGGTTGTAATTACGTTCAACTTAAAACTGTTTTAAAAATTTTTTTCTCCCTTTCTTAGTAAACAAATAGCTACACATAAGTATATATTTATGCGGACATATTTTAGCTTAAATTTTGTACGTGACCCTCTATATAGTTATTGTTGATCGAAGCCTCCTAGTCACGTCTAAAGAAGTTTATATGGGGCAGAGACAACTTTGTATAAAATATAAAGCAATAAGTTGCTGTACAAATTGTTAGTACTAATTTTGTACCAACAATTCAAATGAGAAGCAATCTTGAACGTCTATCTACTTATAAGAGTTTGACATTATGCTTGATAGAGGGTGGCTGATTATGTTAGTTTAGCTCGTTATTTTAAAGAAAATCCATCGTCTGACATTTTAGACGGGATCCCAGACGTGTTGACGTCTAGAGCCGACGCGGATTCGGCTATCAATTCCCTGGTCGACTATCTTCAGACCGCCGTCAGAGAGACCTCGAAAGAGGTACAAGCGGCGAAGATCCTCCAGAAGCCAGTAAAAACTGTCGTCCCGAATCTCAGAGATACGAGTTTTAACTAATTTACGTAGTGAGCGTAATCGATCGCGGTTCTCTACAGACGGGTAAGCGTCGTGAGCTCGAGTCGCGGCGTTCTTTTCCGTGATCAACGCTTTCACGTCGTCAGGGAGTATAAAGCGGCGATCGTTCGCCGCTTGTACCTCTTTCGAGGTCTCTCTGACGGCGGTCTGAAGATAGTCGACCAGGGAATCGATAGCCGAATCCGCGTCGGCTCTAGACGTCAACACGTCTGGGATCCCGTCTAAAATGTCAGACGATAGATTTTCTTTAAAATAACGAGCTAAACTAACATAACCAGCCACCCTGACCGACGGAGGGGTAAAATCTGAATTGAAACCTAACTGTAATACGACCGGGCGGTGATCTGAATCAAGTTCGTGTACGACTTGTATGAGTCGTACCCGAAGCGTGATATTTTTTAAAAGAGCTATGTCTAAGACTGACGGGCGACAGTTGTCTTGATAGTGTGTGGGTTCCGGAGGGGCTATGACGTCAAATGCGAGGACCCTACCTAGTTTGTCGAGTATCCTCCCGTTACGAGAGGTTCTCGGACTATTCCAGATAACGTTCCCGCAGTTGAGGTCCCCCGCTATAATAACTGAATCTCCTAAGTTGAGCAGCGCTCGTAAATCTGTTTGTAACAACTCTTTGTTCGGCGAGAGGTACGCGGACACTAATACAATGGACGGATGACCGGTCATACCTAACGTACATACTGATACTTCCATATTGGTTAGAACGGGCGGATCTATCGGCATGCAATATAACGAACGCCTATAGTAAATTAAGGTGCCGCCCCCGCGGGTGACACGGTCATTTCTAACTATGTTGTAGTTCGCGATTCTGGGATTGCGCATTTTCGGTTTTAAAAGCGTCTCCTGGACGAGGAGAACGTCAATCTGTCTATCGCGTAAAAAGGCAGCTACTAAATCGCGCTGTGTCCTAAGAGATCTCGCGTTAAAAAACGAAAGAGATAGACCGCGCGGTTTTATCCTATTCATAGCCGCGAATTTTAATTAATTGAGTTAAAATCCTGGGAACGAACGATACGGTGTAAACTCGCAGCAATACTCGGGTATTGCGCGAGCACGTTGAGCTTGCCCAAATCCTCCTCGGCCTGGAGGGCCGCGTTGAAGTTTAAAACTTCTTGTAGATCGTGCTCCCGGAATAGCTGGAAAAGCCAGCTCTCTCCGGTGAGCCCCATAGAGAAGGCGGGCGCGGCGCGTGTCGGCCGTGCCTGCGGGATAGGAGCCTGAGGCTTAGAAGCCTGAGGCCGGGGAGCCCAGGGAGCCAGAGGGGCCCGCCCGGGTTGTGGTGCGCGCGGCACAGAGGGTGGCGCGCGCGGAGTGGACGCGGGCCCTGCCGGGGCGCGAGAGGCACCCGGCAGGCCAGGGAAGGCCTCCACGGACATGAGAGGCGGAGGCGAAGGGCGGGCGGCGCGCACAGGTGCCCTAGGCGCCTGTCGC
>MU160734.1:0-11050 GCA_015888305.1 Antheraea pernyi | reverse complement strand
TTAGCTCAGATAGGTCGCGAATTGCATGTATGAGGCAACAGCCAAAGCCGAGGTGTGCCGCGCACCCTTGAGCTAGTTGTCAAAATAAAATCGGCTGAGTGCCTTAAGCGCTCGCCTTAGTAGTCCGGTGAAGCTGTTAAGACCTTGCTGGATCAATAGCGTAGTCAGTTGGAAAAAAAAAAAACTTGTAATATTAGTACCTACTCGACCTAACCTAGTAATAAGTAATAACCTATTAGAAGATTGTTTACAAAAAGAACACGATTATTTACGTAGCCTGACTGGACTTGTCATTATTCATATTGCTCGGGTAGCATAAACAGTATCATAATTAATAACTTAATCCATAATATATTAACTTACCAAATAGTTTTTTTTTTCGAACTGACTACGCTATTGGCCTATTGGAGGCCTCTACAGCTTCACCGGACTACAGACCAAATACTTACATCCAATGATATTATAACTAAAAATCTATAGATAAGTAATAAGTGCATCTACAGCGCCTTTTTTGAAATTTGGCTATCTAGCAAACGTATTCTTGCCTCGTCAATCCGCCCGTATCTTAGCAACATTAAAGAATTTCTTTTTCACCACCGATATTCCCAAACAAAAATCGGCTGAGTGCCTTAAGCGCTCGCCTTAGTAGTCCGGTGAAGCTGTTAAGACCTTGCTAGGTCAATAGCGTAGTCAGTTCGAAAAAAAAAACCACCGATATTGAGAATATGCGATCTTACTTCCACGCTTTATCTAATACAGTGTGGCGTTACAATATTACTTTACGTATGTGTGCGTTATCATGCCATTTGTTTTGTCACAGTATCATGTACATAGATAACGTATCTACAACTTTTTACTTATAATATCATTGCTTATATCAATAAGAAAAGTATCTAATTGAACTTAAATTAATGTTCGATAGAAATATAACGGTGACAAAATTTGAAATTGTCACTATTCAGCTATTAAATATTTTGCTGACGACATAACAAAGCTTGATTATCAGTTGGTGAGTGAAGATTCAGCCATATCTCCTGGGAAAGCGATGTCGATGACTTTACTTTTTTTTTTACTTTTTTAAATTTCTATCAGAATTTAGTATCGTTTTTCTTCGCTTTTTAACTTACCGGTTTAAAATCCCATGATTAAACGTGGTTTCAAGCCTGATACCTTTTTTAAACTATATGCAGTATATAAAATCAAATATAAAAAGGATAGTGTTCCTAATTATAATATATTCATCATATACGTTTAAATACGTTTAAAATCATAGCGTATAGTGTCTTCTAATTTTCAAAATCATATCAAAAGGCATCGTCATACTAATTATTATTAAACGACCATCTTAAAAAAAAAGTCCAATATATACCGTCACACGTTTTACATTATTGCTAGCGGGCCCGGCGGACGTTGTCCTGCATTGATAATAAAAAAAAATATGTAAAAGTCGCAGCGCCACCTACCGGGTCTAATTATAAACAATTCTTGAATCCACTTGAACATACGCAAAAAATTTCATCAAAGTCTGTCCAGCCGTTTAGGGGGAGTTTAGTCACATACACACGGACAGAATCTATACTAATATATAAAGCTGAAGAGTTTGTTTGTTTGTTTGTTTGGTTGAACGCTATGATCTCAGGAACTACCAGTCCGATTTGAGAAAGTCTTTCGGTTTTAGATAGCTCATTTATCGAGGAAGGCTATAGGCTATATATCATCACGCTAAGACCAATAGAAGCAGAGCACCAATGAAGAATGTTTCAAAATCGGGCACTTTTTTTGCTTTTGAGCGATTACGTTATTATTATATACGTTGCCATGGTAACGTGTTAAGTAGTAGTAATAATATTCGTCCAATAGGACAGGCGAAGGAATTAATCCATACTGCCAATTCTGAAGTTATGTGGTAAGTATCAAAGCTAACATTTTCAAAGTTTTTTTTGTTTTCCTATGGAAAAAGTTTATACTACTTTTATTTCCAATTTTTTATTTGTTCTCTATTAGTACTGAGTTTGGTATATAGTAGGTTGAAGTTCCAGTTATGTTGCTGATGATAAATCCCATCCCACTCGATATACTATTTGTATTCATATATCTAATGTACACGTTACATGTTTCAGTTGGCGTGAGTGTCGTAGTTACAAATGTTATTGAAAAAACTTTTCTGTAATGTACACTTCCACTCACAATTTTCCATTTCTTTAATACATTTTTTAAAAAGCGCGTGCGGAGCCGCGGGTAACAGCTAGTAATTATATATAAGGACATGATATTATTTTAGTACCTTTAAATCAATAAAAATATAAGATATTTTATTAGATTTCTGTTTTATACTTCGAGAATAAACTATTAATAGTATTATGTATAAGTTATGTGTAAGTAATTTAAACAATTTTGTTACGCTAATACTTAAAACGGTTTTATATAAAATAGTTAATGTATAATTTTATTATATAGATAAATATAAAATGAATGATGTTCATCACGCACCCTAATATTACTCCATTGTACTCCATTGAACGTACAGCAATCTGAATAAAAAGTGCCCTATATTAAACTTTTATTCTGATTTTCATTAGAAATCGTCCATTCGTTCAAGCATGTTTAATGGACAGGCAAGCAAACTCTAACGTTTCATATGTGATAACGTAACCTAAAATTGAAAACTTATGACTTTTAATTTTATATATCTACTAGCGGGCCCGGCGGACATTGTCCTGCCTTGAAAATTTTAAAAATCCTAAAAGTCATCCGCAGTGCCACCTACCGGGTCCTATTGTGAATCTACACCATTCTCGAAATCATTGAAACAAGGACACAAAATTTCATCAAAATCGGTTCAGCCGTTTAGGAGGACTTCAGTGACATACACACATACAGAAAACAATATATATGTATAAAGATATTCTTCAATTTATTAAATTAAATAGTAATTGAAACTTATCACTGCACAAGTATAAAGAGTAAAAATCATTATACACAGTACGTGTATTTTATTCCTTCAGCTTGTAATATGCGGCCATATTGAAATAAATACGTAGCTGCTGGGAACTCATAATGCCATTTGCAATATCATTTTAATATGAAATGCGAGCCTATAATATCAGATATACTGTATCATTTATTTCACTTGTTTCAATAATTTGTATTTAAATTTATTTTATAGATAAAAAAGAAATATTTAATAGATGTCATGTAAATAACCTATTCTGTTTAAAAAATACGAGTTAGTTGCTTCCTGTAGAAGCCATTCAAATTATATTAATATATATTTTTTATAAAGAATTATATCGAACACCTATATAAAGCAGATTAGATAAATTTCGTCTTAAAGGAGTAGGTATGATGCTACTGCATCCGGGTTGCTCAGCCATTTTCTGGCGGCAGGCGAGCGCATGCGCTGTTGCCCGCTCAATACATGCACCCTTCGCTCGTAAAACCATTAATCTCACTATTACACATCCCATCTGGCAACATTATAAACAAAAATCATAATTTATTTATTAATATTTCAAACAATTTCATATTGAACAAATGAAAACATCAACATAACCTAACTTTACTTTAGTCTCTGGTTATTTACTGTTTTCTATAAATTAAAAAAGTCACTAGCACGTAACACTGTCACTCGCACTTTTTCTTTTCCCATCGATTGACATCAGTCCGTCGAGATAACCGCTCCCAGCTTGTCTATGGTTGTTATAACCTGTGAACAGAAAATGATACGTGACACAGGAAATGTTGGTTGCTTTATACGAAGTCGTCAGCGAGGGTCCGTGGTCGATGGTTGTGCGACACCACAACCGACTTGTCCCGGCGCAGCAGTAGCATGAAAGTACTGCTGTGACAGGACAATATGGTCGGGGCACGCTCGCGGTGCGGACGGGCGTCGGCAGGCGTGTGAGGCAGCGTGGCAGAGCACCGCGCCCCGCAGCCCCGCGCATGCGCGTAACGCACCCTCATCCCACAACCTAAGCACACCCTCAATGAACACCCCTCAATCAACTATCGATTTTCCGAAAAATATATTTAAAAAATAAACAATTTAATCCAATATCACTACATTACTAAATGTCCATACAGTAAATTAAAACAAAATTAAATAAATATTTAACAATTATTAGTAAAATCACAAAAAAATAATATTTTTCTCGGTATACACAATTCATGGCGTACCAGATGAAGCATATTGGCGCCACATCGGACATCGCGCGGTCGGTTGTAAATAATATGGAAAAAAAAAGTGAAAATAATGTAGGTTACAGGTCGACGACCTGCGAGGGTGAATCTCGCCCTTCGCTTTGGAGGAATGCGCGAAAACGGTCACGGGCGACGCGTTACCAGATTTTACAAAAACTTCAAGATACAGATTAAACTTTAACCTGGAATAATTTTAATAACACTAAACAAACCCAACACAAATATAAAAAATCATAGCAATAGAACATAGAAATAAAAATATAACTTTTTGATACGAGTGATATAAAATTAAAACTGGCAAAGCAAGGTTTACTTATAATTTAGTAATTAATAAATTTTTTTATCTGTGGGTTCATTTAAATCACTCAAAGGCAACAAAATTGACAATTACCTGTGTTGCCATATAATGAATATTTTTTTACCACCTTCTTACATTATCGCCTTTCATTTTATAAGAGTCACGTAATTATTTCAAATTTATGAATTATTTATATCTCAATCAAAATAGAAACACATTTTTATAAGCATTTTAATTTTTTTTTAATGTTCATACTTTTATTTATTTCATATGATTTAAACTCGCAGTTAAATAACGCCGAATGCTCGTGATATCAATAGCTTCCGTTAAAATCTCAACTTAGCTAAGATTATGTACCACTAAATTTTATAAAATAGCCGATAAATTTCGTAGTATTTTACTGTGCATGCTTACTTTACTATTCATTTTGAATTGAAGATCTAGGAATAAGAACGCTTTGGTGTATCCTGCTTGTCTCATATTCTTACTTACCATTACCGGTTTTGAGGTTATAACGTATTAGCATCTCCAAGCACGTTGTTATTTAACATCATAATATATGATTCCAGGTATTGATATTTTGTTCGTTTTCACTCGTTTCTACTAAGAAATCATAATCCATAATCACCTGTAAGAACGTGTCGCATATTGCAGTAAGTTTTACTAATAAAGAGGTATATAGCAGAATAATTTAATTTTAACCAGTTAACTACCGATCAACTTTCCTTATAAATAAAAATTAAATGTCTGTTTGTCGATGCTGATCTATGAACCTGCAGAGCGAGTTTTCACAAGACACTTTACTATACAGATACAGGCTTTTTAGGTGATAAGTAGTAACGACATAATTAATTAAAAATAGTTTTGAAGGCGTTAGTAAGTGTTGGCAAAATTATTATGAAAAATACAAGACAGATTAATTAAGGCATAATAAATCTAGATAAACCTATTGACCTAGCAAGGTCTTAACAGCTTCACCGGACTACTAAGGCGAGCGCTTAAGGCACTCAGCCGATTTTATATACTCACGGAGTCACTGACAATAGTTACATTACTTAATATAGCCTCATTGTGGAACGATAAATACCAGCGAAATATAGTATGAAGTTTGCACATTTAAGCGTCGATATTTCAACGAAGCTTCCAGGGTTCACCAAAATTTACACATTACAATTAGATTAGTAACTAGCTGTACCCGCGACTACGTCCGCGTGGAACCTTATAGATTGAATAGTGATTAATAAAATCATCTGAAGGTTAAGTCCATTTACTTATCTACTTTTCTCTCGTACTTAAGTCGCGTTATCATTAAAATTACAATAACATTTGATACATCGAAGCGATTTTAATGAAATAAAAACTTAATGTAACTTAATCGTAGATATGCTTTATGATTTTCTTGGAGAGGTTTTACCATGAACTCAGTACTTTAGCATTGATGCGTGTCCAAAAAAACAAACAGACAGATAGATAAACAGACAGACATTTCTAGAAATGATTAAAATGTAGTATATTACTTATTTCTATACAAGGCTAACATTTTTTTTTACAAGTCAGACACGTTAGATTACGTTCTTATTATATACAGTGGTGGTCATATACCATAGAATACCGTATATCGTAGAAGCACTACCAACGGTCCTTGACATTATGTAAGATACTTCACCGCAATGGTTTCTATTTTGAAATTAAACAATAAATAGGACAACAATACGTTGGAGCCTTTAATTGGTTCTAATTTAGCAACACGAATGATTAGCGTAACTTCTCTGGGAGACGTTTTTCTTAGTCCAGCCTTTCTAAGAACATTTTCAACAGTTAATGTGTTTTATAACGATCAATTGCATTAAAAACTTTCTTAACAGAACAATTTAAATACTCAGCTATTCTTCTGTACGACCACTTATGATCTATATGTAAATTAACAATTATTTGCCTAGTTGACGCGTCACAACTTTTATTTTTGCACATTTGAACACAATAAAATTCATATTAAATTTTGAATTGCCGCCAAAATAATAGAAAAAGCCAAGAAAGAAATGTTATTCTCCAATTAAAAAAAAGAACAAGGTATGGATCCTTTTTTTAAATATTTCTAATTAGGCGCACAAGCGACCAGTAACAGAAAATAAACTCGTACATGTGTAAGACCCATTTTGTAATTAAAAGTAAGATATTGTTTTATATTGATGATTGCATGATTATTAATTAAAATAATAAAAATTTTTATGAACATGTGGACGTTGAATGTTATACTTTCTTTACTCATAAGAAGTGTTTCTAATTATATGACTACCACTGTATATATAGAATAGAATAGAAATACTACTCGTATTTGCCCAGTGAAAAGTTATTTGATACGACGATGGTATAGGATCATTAATTCAATTAAACAAATTACTGAATCTTTTTAAATCAACCGTTTATTGAATTCCCGATAACGATATAATCATGACAACGTTATATGTTTTATATTTAAATATATAAAAATCCACTGTCATGATGTTTGTCTACAATGAACTCCGAAACTATTCAACCGATCTTCATAACAGTTAGCATGTATGTATAATTTGGTCCAACTTGAGAGATGGGATAATTTATATTTCGATTAATGGCCTCAACATTCTGTTAATTACAAGTTAAACTATTGTCAATGTTGATTATTGCTATTAATTGTAAGTTTCAGCAGACTCGAACAGATGACCAACTGTTATAGATATCTTATAGATGGCGCCATGTTTTAATTTTGAATCTAGTTTATCATAATTTGAATTGGACATCTAATAACTGAGCCACAGCAACGCGTGGCCGGGTCAAATAGTAGTCTTTATATAAAACTAGGACGTTATTTATCAATACCTTCAAATACCCTACAGATGGTTCAGCATTAGTGTGGCCAGACGTAAATTTAAAACCAATAATATGGACATTTAGGAGTTTCAATCAATTTTACATTACATTTTACAGTAATTTAATTTCATATAAATGAGCTATCCATAACAGAACGGGAAACCATTCTCAGACGAATGGTGCTACAATCGCATTATCCTAGGGAAATCGATCAGATCTGAAAAACATGTAATAAATATAATGATCCAGGTCGTTAAGAGCTCGCTGTGGGCACAGCGCCCGCCAATAAAGTTGATATTAGGGCTGACGTCATTCCGGCGACACTTATAGCTTCACAGTTCACACCCACTGTTTCCAAGTCGTATCCGCCCTGTTTTTCGCGGTCATTATCCACAAGCTTTCGCCCGACGAACCATTAGGAATAACATTCTATTTTACTGCTCGATTTGTCAAGGAAGTTTTGACTAATGAAAAACTTAAAATACTGAAAATCTACTAACCTATAAAGCTATGTATGGATCTATCAGAGATATTGATAGTATAGAAATGGAAATTGATTTGATTGCAATGAACAAAATATTCCTAGCTTCCCTTTGAAGTGAATCTACTTATGGGAGGGTTTTTAAATTTTATTAGGTTTACTTTTTTTGTATGATGGAAAGCGGTGAGGGTAAACACTGTGTCGGGTAGAGTGTTGAAAACACCGGTTCTCATCCGATCACTGAAGTTAAGCAACGCCAGGCGCGGTCGGTATTTGAATTGGCCTTTGATCAACAATAACTAGATATAGGGTCACGTATAAAATCGAAGCTAACTGCTGTCCACGTAAATATATACTTATGTAGCTATTTGTTTACTAAGAAAGGTAGAAAAAAGGCTGCAACTTTTGAATACACTGCAGCATTGTGAAACGTGCTTACATTGGCTGTGATTCAAACAAACTAAACAGAATAAAAGCTCACATTTAAAGTGAGCTGTTATTCACCGAGACGTATTTTTCGCACCGATATCTAGTTATTGTTGATCGAAGGGGCTTACGATCGCCTGGGAACACCCTGTGACGTTGACTTATTGTTGTATATTTTTAATACACATGTTTCTCTGTACCACAAAAGTTTTGTTTCTGTCATGTGTCTTTGTACTGTTTTTGTACTTTGTAAGTTTTACGCTTCACGAAAATCACACGTGATGACGTCAAGATAGGAACACTAAGCCTAGAGAGATCGTCTTACAAGGGGTTGCTCTTGTAAGTAGTACTGGAGTACACTTAGTTGGTAATTTGCCAAACGGTTACTTGGAAAAGTCCTTACCACCTTACTATGGTTTCATCACTGCTTTGTGCTTGACGGAAACTGATAGGCTTGTTATAGAAATATATTTGTTTCAATTAATATGATATAGGAACGTGCTACCATTGATCTATATTGTCATCATATAAACAAGATACTACATAACAAGGACATATTTCAATATATATATATATATATAGAACAATTTTTATACCTATTAAAAAAAAATTGGAAAGAACAGACGGTCTTCTATTTCCAAATAATTGGCCAAAGTTTACAGATAAACAATTTTAATTAAATAGAATGTTAACCAATTTGCGTGGCGCCGACATGGGATTGGCCGTGCGACCCCGACGCGATGTGACGTGGACCGTGACGTATCACCAGCGGTTTCACCTCTGACCCGATTCAGTATTAACAGAACTATTTGTCAACGTTTCCAATCTATTGCTGTCTGTTCTCGTTGATAACTTTTCTTTTTTCTTGTTGAAATGTAACGAAATCTACACTCGTTTACTATTTCCATTTTGCGAAAATATTTTTTTGGTAACTAATCTTATATTACATTATTACTACCATTGTCGGGTAGTTTATTTACAAGTTTATTGCGATCATTTCAATGAACTAACAAAATGGCTGTCTTGGTAAAACTTTCCATGGAGATTTTGTGGTAAGTCAGAATCCATGGTCCGTGGTATTATTTCCCATCCACTTCACTTAGGCACAATAACCGAACTCTATAATCTATACTAATATTATAAAGAGTTACCTTGTGTTTGTGAGTTTGTGACGTTGTGGCGTTGTAGGGGGTAATCCCAGGAACTACTGGTCCGATTTGAATAATTCTTTCAGTGTTATATAGCTTATTCATCGAGAATGGTTATAGGCTAAGGCAAATGGGAGAGAAGCACAGGTGAAAAATGTTTCAAAATCGAGACGTTTTTATATTTTTGAGAGCTTCTGCTGCGTGTCAGCGTTAGTCCAGAGTAGTAACATTACTACGTGGACGAAGTCGCGAGCAGGGGCTAGTAAAATATAAAATTCATTACATGCCATTCCGCGATCCCGCCAAAAACTCCATTTTGCGAAATTATTATTATATTTTTGGATTGAAACTTCTTTTGCGACGGTGTGAATTGGATTTTTTTATACTATTGGCAGCAAACGAACATGCTGGTCATCTGATGGTAAGTGATCACCACCGTCCATGGACACCTCCGACACGAGAAGAATCACAGATGCGTTGCCGGCCTTTGAGAAAGGAATAGGCTTGGATTGGATTGTATAAAACGAAATTGTGCAACGAAAAAGAGATAGCTATAAATGTATATATAGGTTTTAGACTGCGAGGGAATGCGATAGTATATTCCTAATGTACTCGAAATATATACCAAGAGAGAGAGAGAGAGAGACAATCGTCGAAATCTATGGCACATTTTTTCCGTTGAATCGCACAATTTTTCAAATGATTCCGTGTTCTGTATTATTAACATCGGTAATATATACTAAAATTTTTGAAAATAATGCTGAAAAGTATTGTTTACTATAGTGTATTCATCTTAAACTCTTAAATATTAATTAGAAGACTAAGTTTCACGTGTACCGCGCATGTTTTCACACTCAATGTTTGTCTTTAACAATCGTCTATGGTTTGATTAAATATTATTGATCAACAGTTTGAACCATAGAGTTCTGCTGAAGACACATAGAACCTCTTTTGTTGATTTCACATTACCCCCGTTTCGTAATTTGTAAGTAATCTTTCCATTACATGCTTTTTATAATTATGTATCGAAATCATTACTTATTTGGACTCACACATCGGACTCGAATCACAATGCGAATTCACGAAGATACTGGTAATTAGTTACAACTAACAGTTTTTGGTTTTAATAAAAGTATTAAATTATATAAAATTAACTAAAACTTTTCATGTAAAATTATAACTCTCAAGACACTATGTTTTCTTATTCTATAACAATAATACCTATTATTGTTATAGAATAAGAATAAAATAACTAGCTGTGCCCGCGACTTTGTCCGCGTAAAACCTGATGTATAAAACAGTGACTGATAAATTAATCTGAATGTATTAAATCTAATTACTATGTACTTTTCTCTCGTACTTAAGTCGCGTCCTCATTAAAATTACAATAACTTTTGACAGACTGAACCGATTTTATTGAAACAAAGACTAAATATTACTCGAGGATACGCTTCCCAGTACTTTGGATGCGTGTTCAAACAAACAGATATACATTTCTAAAAGTGATTGAAATATATGACCTATTCCTAGACAGCTGCAACAATATTTTTTTCCAAAAATATAAAAAGTATAGACACGTTAGATTCCTTTTATATGTACAGATATAGATATTAAAAGGATTCTGAATCTGTAATTTGACTTGTTAAG
>MU160733.1:32226-64427 GCA_015888305.1 Antheraea pernyi | reverse complement strand
TTGATTATACAAAAATCCTTGACAAATTAATTACCAAAAATTTCGGAGTTCATCGTGGGCAAACATCATGAAACTAAATTTTTATGTATTTAGATAGATGAGACGGGAATAAAAGAACTCTATCGAGCCAAACCGAGCCAATGAAGCCAAAGCTCATACTAAAGATACCCTCAAATTATTGTCACTGATATAGACGCCACCATTAATTCGTCGCATTACTTTTAAGCAGGCTTTTGCGATAATATCATCCGGGTACATATTGAAATAAAAAAATTTCATCATTAAACTGACTACTTCTTTTTATACTTAACTCGAGCCATCATTCATGTATATCAACAATAACTTTTGATAGAGTGAACCGATTTTAATGAAACTAAGACTAAGTTATTCTCGAGAATATGCTTTATGATTTGGAGGGGTGGTGGTCCTCCGGCGCTCTCACTGACCGAACGAAACGCAACAATGCAAGCACTGTTACTTAACGTCGGTTTTCTGTGAGCGGGTTGTACTACCCAGGACGAGCCGACCCATTCATGCTGAAACCGGTAATAGCTTCGCGTGGCTCTACCACCTACCAAAAATCGCATACATTATTATATCTATTACAATGTACTGTTTAGAATTTCACGGTCTTTTCACTCAAAGCTAAGCTCTTCCTGTATTCAGACGCGTACAGTGTCAAGATAACTTATTTAAATTCAAATATACAAAAGAGGCGGCGAGTTAATTAAATAAAATGCTCGAAGCGCCCCCTCGGGAGACATAAACGATGTTTACGTAAAAAAAGAACGCCTGACAACTGACACGACCATTATGGCTGTGTGTGTGAAATTAAAAAACAACAAGGTTTCGTGTTTGTTTAAAAAATATAATTACAGAGTTGTTACCGCAAATTTAATCTTCCATTTTAATTGGAGATGCATTTCAATCTAAAACAATGACTTCGATGAGAGGAAAATTCTTTGTTGGTCTTCTTTATTTGATACTAGCCTCTGCCCGCGACTTCGTCTGCGTGGAATAGTTACTTTGGGTTAACGCTAACACGCAGTGGAAGCTCTCAAGTGGAAAAAATACCCCGATTTTGAAACATTATTCATTGGTGCTCCGCTCCTATGAGTCTTAGTGTGATAATATATAGTCTATAACCTTCCTCGATAAATGAGCTTATAACACTGAAAGAATTTTCCAAATCGGACCAGTAGTTCCAGAGAATTACCCCTTACAACGTCACAAACTCACAAACCCACAAGCTCACAAACTTTACCTCTTTATAATATTAGTATAGATTATATTATTATTATTATATATTTTAATTATAAAACGTTCCACATGAATCACTTTATCCACTGGTGAAAACCGCTTGAAAATCCGTTCAGTAGTTTTTGAGTTTATCGCGAACAGACAGACAGACAGACGCGGTAGGGGACTTTGCTTTATACTACGTAATGATTAATAAGTATAGATTCACTATTTGGTACTAAAGTGATTCGCAATTAATAACACTATTTTTCCAACACTATTTTCTAAAACTCTGCTTTGTAAATGATCTCATTCACTATTCAGCAATGTTGTCTTGAATAGATAAAACTAAATTGATTGTAGAAAACGTGTGTGCTTCACTAATTCACATATATAAACTAGCTGTGCCCGCGACTGTGTCCGCGTGTAATGTAATGTACAAAACAGTCACTAATAATGTCATTTGAATGTATTAAATCTACTATCTACTTTTCTATCATACTTAAGTCGCGTCGTCATTAAAATTACAATAACTTTTGATAGAGTCGATCGGTTTGAATTAGAAAAATCTAAAGGCAACTCGAAAATATGTTTTGTGATTTTCTTGGTGAGGTTTTATCGTAAACTTTTTTTTTAATATATTATAGGAGGCAAACGAACAGGCGGGTCACCTGATGGTAAGTGATCACCGCCGTCCATAGTTACCAGCAACACCAGGGGAGTCGCAAATGCGTTGCCAACCTATGTTTGGGGAGAGGGAGGAGTGTAGGAAGGGGAGGGGGGGAAAGAGATGGGCCTTCGGTGCTCTCACTGACCGAACGAAACACAACAATGCAAGCACTATTACTTCACATCGGTTTTCTGTGAGAGGGTGGTACTACCCCGGACGAGGCGACCCATTCATGCTGAAACCAATAATAGTTTCAGCGTGGCTCTACCACCTACAAACGCAGTACTTTAGCAATGGTGGTTGTTTAAATAAATATACAGATAGACAGACAGACATTTTAAAAAATTATTGAAATGTGTTTTATTACTTATCCCTAGATTTACACCCTTATTGTACGTATAGATTAGCTTAGTATGATTCGTATTTATTTTTAATTGTAGCATGGCAAAATGACTGCACTGTGCCTGATGGTAAGCACAGTATAATCCAAAAACAACGGCGACCAGCGAGCGACACCCCATCCATCGCTGTTCGCCGCTGTCATGCCGGCCTGCGAAAACCTGGATATGCACAAGCTGATCCCGAAACGCGACCCAAGTGAATCACTATGACGGGCTTTTTCGCCATATACATGGTGGTTGCGACCCAGTCGGGTTTTAAAACACTACCACCCCGCTTTCGCCATTGCCTCGTTCGTTATTCAGCAGGGTGCACCACGTGCAGGTGAGGTTGGCTTGGATGTCTCAAGTCTTAGATGTTATTCGACACCCCTTACACCCCAAATTGTTGTTGTTGTTCCAAGGCAACAGACGAAGCCGAGGTTCAGCAAGTTTAGCAACCTTGCCAAACGGCAGATCCCTGTACACGCTCACACCATTAGTCTGATGAAGTTATGAAGGCCCACAAAGCCTATAGCGTTAGTAAGTAGAAACTGTGACAAACTGGTCGCCCCATGTTTCGGACTTAGCAAAACCAGTAATAGTTTATTGAGTAATAGTGTTAAGTTTTACAATAAAGTCCCAAAACATATTACCGATTTGCCGGCCTGTAAATTCAAGCACCATGTCAAGCGGGTTTTAGTGTCGAAAGGCTATTATAGAATGGATCAATATGCGAACGATGGTGACCTCTGGAACTGTGAGATACATAAATAAGGATAATTATATAAAATTGTTCTATAGCTTAAATAACATTAATTTGTTCATACTTTATTATTTATGTGTTACTTAAACTATTTTGCGGAATTATGTATAAATAGTAATCGCTTTGACTTATATAGATGGGCCTTTAAAAGGCAAGATGTCTGTGATATCTGCGCACTCCTATGTGGAAGTTATTGTAAGGCGAAGCTCTGGCCAAATAAATAGTGACAGTATACGAAGTATTTATTGCCATTCCTGACTGCATCGACACTATACGTGATTAGTGTAACAAATGTTAAAAAGAAGTACCCGATCGAGTTTATTGCCGGTTCTTCTCGATGACCGGGTTGTTTTTCGAACCGGTAGTAGTTTTGACATTCATAAGCGCCTCATTAGGGCCTAAAACGAATAATGTATTTTTGATTTGATTTGAGTCAATTCGAAAAAAAAGGACGTAATTGAGATATCTTCCTATAAGATCGTTTACAGTCAAGGTATGAGGTATGAGACCCCTTCCAATGAGCATTATTAGCTAAATCATAATAAAGGACTTTGATGTTGCTATTAGATCGAATATTGATGCATCAAAAGCTTTGTATTAACAGATCATCACACTTGACTTGATAAGGATAATCTATTGCAAACGTTCTCCCCTTG
Organism: Antheraea pernyi; assembly: GCA_015888305.1. Lineage (NCBI taxonomy): Eukaryota > Metazoa > Arthropoda > Insecta > Lepidoptera > Saturniidae > Antheraea > Antheraea pernyi. The sequence continues at coordinate 60,719 of MU160733.1, read as the reverse complement.
GTTGCCTCTTACCTATATAATTAATTAGTTGTATGAAATCTCAGCCTTTGTGTATTGGCGAGATGAGGCTAGTCGATTTATGTACTCGTATTGCATTGCTGTTTGCGTTTTAACACTGTTAGCGAATGAGATATGTTTTTTTTTATATTATAGGAGGCAAACGAACAGGAAAACGAACTGAAGTGATCACCACCGTCCATAGACGCTTGTAACATCAGAGGAGTCACAAGTGCGTTGCCAGCGTTTGTTTGGGAGGGGGGAGGGGAGGTGGACCTCCGGCGTTCTCGCTGATCGAACGAAACGTGACAATGCAAGCAATGTTACTTCACGTTGGTTTTCTATGAGAGGGTGGTACAACCCCGAGCGAGCCGACCCATTCCAGTAATAGCTTCAGCGTGGCTCTACTCTACTACCTATAAAATGTATGTATTAATAAAAAATTAAGTAAGATGTCATCAAAACTAAATCATAAAACCTAAAACGTTTTGACATCGAGTTATTGTCGGGTGTTCGTAATATTTAGATCTTATTTCAGTTTTTCACATTACTTACACAATCATGCTAAACCGTAATAATAAATTAACTTTCACACGAATAATGAGATTCTCATAACGGTTATTCTTATAATATCCGATAACACAAGGGTACACGGTCATCCGAATAGTTTGAAATGTATTTTAACAGATTCCTTCATTTCTTCTGGTTTGTCATGTTATTATTGTTTTATGTAACAAGGAAATCTTTTGCATATAATTTAGGTTTTTTTTTCGAACTGACTGCGCTATTGACCAAGCAAGGTATTAACAGCTCCACCGGAATACTAAGGCGACCGCTTAAGGCACTCAGCCGATTTTATTTTGACAACTAGCTCAAGGGTGCCTGATACCTGATGCCTGATGTTGTTGCCTGATACATGCAATTCGCGACCTATGTGAGCCAACCTAAGCTAAGCTAACTATTCATACATATATGAGTTGTTGAAACATATATGTGTACCAAGCATACATAACTCAATAACTCTTATATATATTTCGTATCGGATAATCTTCTAAACTATTTCAGTTTGATAAGGGATAAAAGATAAAACCCTTCCACTTGCATGTGTAAGCGTGTATACGTGCACGTGTGTGGAGGTGATATGTGTAATGTTGTCGCAGTGATGTAAGATTTTGTGTCACTGTATCGCACGAGCAGCGTACTCAAGGACTCCACGCCGAGGGAACGGACCTAGGCTTGAGCAGCTGCCGAGGGGGGCCTAGTCTGGTCGTATAATTTAGGCGTAACTAACATCTGCATGATAGTATTTAAGAACTTTATAACAATGTCATGGGTAATATCAAGTAATTCGGAGTAACTATTCAGAGCCTTCAACATCTAATTACTAAAAATAATAATTGTTTATACTAGATGTTATCAATAGGAAAAAGATTATTAACAGTCCAAGAAACTTAGTTAACCTAGGATGATATTGGTAGGAAACCGACAGCACAAAATTAATAAAAGTAATACAAGCTATTGTCTAGATAATCTTGATTAATCTAAACAATTGTGATTGCTACCTAGGAATGAATATGCCACGTAACGGAGCAGTTTGTATTCAAAAAGTGTCGGTCATTGTGATCTAAGATTCCATTACGAGTAATAAGGCTTCAGTATAAGCTACGAAAGTGTTCGGCTCGTTAATCGAATTTCATATCATTACTTCATTGGTATTGTTTCTTCGTCGAGTAGTTGGTAAGGATCTATGGCGATCATCATCATCATCTCCCCGTAAGAGACCCACTGCAAGGCCATAGACCTCTTCCCAAAGGAAGGTATGAATCACCACGATAGCCCACGACGTATTGGCGATTTTAAATTCTGAGAAATCCACAGTTCTGTTTTTCCACATACAGTAGCACAACAAGAACATTTCTTAGGTTCAGGTTTCCTTAAGATGTTTTCCTTCACCGTAAGCCGATAGTGTTATCGATTTAAATTAGTAAATGTACGTGAATTCCGAAAAAAATCGTTGGTACATGCCAGGGTTCGAACTTGCAGACATCAAAATTATATTCCACCGGTCAAACTAGATGACCACGACTTCTTATGCGTTTCCTATGATTATGTGATCTTCTTCTTACCCTTATCCCACATAAGTAGGGTCGGCACAACATATTTGTCATGTTGTGGTATATGATTTGGCTTCATTTTACGATCGGCCGCCTGCCTGACATCAACCCTCCTTGGGATTATTTTGTTGTACCATTGTATTTATGATTATTATTATATAGTTACGAAGTCTGATGAGATCTTTTAGCCTTACATATATTATTATTATTATTATAGCAGAATAATAGAGATTAAATAATCTCCTGTGCATAGTTTTCTAAATCCTTACTAGGAAAACTATCCAACTTTAGACTATTCCCGAGGACTGCATTTTCTGTTTTTTTTTTCAGGATTCGTGGTTTCAGAGTTTTTTCACTAATACAATATTAGATACAATAAACCATTATAAAAATATAAAATAGGAAAACTATCACCATCCTATGATTATGGTGATAATATATGAAATTACATAGAAAGTAATGTTTTTTGCTTTTTTATTCTAACACAATTAAGTGGTGGCTCTGGTTCTGATGGTGACGATTTATAATTAAAAAACCATAGCAGTCACATAAAGATAGATAATCTATCACCATTTACCGCGATTATACCGGCTTTCATAATAGGCATGAATACACGGTCTGTATCGCTATCGCTATTCAATAAACCCTCTTTCGTATAATTCGGTTGTTGACGTTCAGATCCTGTTAATAAGCAGTATCGAGACGCCTACTTTTTGGTCGCCGTGCACGTCAACATCATCAATATAAAAGAAGAAAAGCTGCCATTTGTCATTCTTCTGTTTTTTCATCGAACGATCGAGGCGATCATGTTATAATCAGCTGCTAAATCATCAAATAAATCTATAATTCAACTTTCGTGGGAGCTTAGCAGAAAGGAGATCACGAGGTACGTGCATTTTATCTTTACCGTTGTTAGCTGGATCTGAACGAAAACTTTAAAGGTTCTCGAAGACCCTTCGGGGTCCTCCAGAGTTGCAGAAAGCCACCATAAGATATTTCGGTGTTGCGCATACTACACGGTCTTAGGACTTTTACGTCAGACTCTTTGACTAATAACCACCCTTATGTTTAAAATCTGTCGCCAAGAGTAGTCCGCTGAAGCTGTGAAGACCCTGCCAGGTCAATAGCGTAGTAAGTTCGAGAAAAAAAAAACTGTCGCCGAGAACCTGTTGGTGTGTTTCGGCTGCTGCATTTGCGAGTCAGCCCCTTGTAAGTTAAACACATTTAGCATCTTAGACCTCATGAAAGGGTATAACCAATAGGGCATAAAAAATCAACTTTCCTCTTAAACCTGTACTATGAAAAAGGAACATGTTATAAGGTCACTAGCCTTTTAAGTATGAAAAGTGCTGCTGCAAAGTATGTATTTTGCCTGTTCTTTTTTATCTTCTAAATTATTTTCAATAATATGTCAACCCTAAATTATTTTACTTTACAATTTAAAACAACATTATATACAATATTACTTTAGAAATGGAGACATGATCTTACAAAAAACAAGGAGAAAACGTTTTATCTCAAGCTGTCACAGTTATCCGTGTTTTAATTTAGTGAGACACCTGGACATCAAAAAGCATTCGCAATTTCATAATAACACTTTTTCTCTACATCGCGATCAAATAATTCAAGCTATTTAAGAGATGAAAAACATTAACCCTTTAAATGAATCCCATTATAATAATTACAATATTATAAATTCAAATTCAAATTCGTCCGAGGATTTAAATAATTAGGAGCATCGTCATCCTTATCGGCTTTTATTAATTATGGACCTTGGATTAGTTCACTGGGGACCAGTAAAAGTAATGTCAAAGTCAATCACTCTTTTATTTTATTAACGTGGGGAAATCCCATATGGATACGCCACCCTCCCCTTTATATCCAAGTCGCACGGACTAAAACCCCACGGGGTACCAACAGACCGTAATTGTTGGGGCGGCAAGGGATCGTACAATGCTAATCTACCTTGTAGAGCCAACGGTCCACCCGGCGGAAGATACCTATAGAGAGGCAAACTGGGTACATACTGGCTACTTCCCCTCGTCCGCCGGATCTGTGCATTGAGGAGATGGGCCCTCCGGCCCATCCGCTCAGGTCTGATTACGGTGGCGGGAGGAGTCGGGCAAAGCGCCGCCTCCCGCCGGTCCTCAGTTGGCGATGAGGGCCACTTAGAGGGTCTACCTCGCAGGGCATCTCCGAGGAGGACATCTCGCTGAAGGAGGCCACCGCTTACCAAGCCTGGTCGCTGCCGAGCATCGCTGAAACCAGCGGCAGCGACAAATCCGACGTATGTAATAAGAGGAAAGAGATGTAATCCCTGAGAATCAGCAGATGCTTTGAAGCTATTCATACAAATTTTAGACTAACGCATATTATATCATAAAATCTTAATAATTTATCGCTTTAAGAATGACACTATTAAAAAGATTTTTTTTTTAAATACGGTTTTGGCGTTTAACCGCAGTACCATGTGATAAATCAAAAGGGACTGGCTCTCAGGTACAGTTGCCGGAACATAGGTGCTTGGTAACAGATTTTCAACCTGAAGGTGGTAGCTAACCACGCCAGCTTACATGTATTAGAAAACTCTCTACCACCATGCTACGGTTTTATCATAACGATTTCCTTTACCGAAAGCTCTTATTCATCAGCCAGGTTTCGAACCTACATCAATCGACGCTAAATCCATCTGAACTATCATCGACAATAATTTCTATTTGGTATTTCGTTACATTTTTACATATCAAAAAGGGGTTACTGCCTTCTACGTTAGTGTACATTGTGTACATACAATACGAATGACCATAATTTGAGTTTTTGACGGGATTTTGGAATGTCAAGTAGTGGATTTTACTCCATCAAAAATATAAATGTAAAATGAGAACCGAGTTCATTATTACGATATATGCCTTTGTTGACTTCAACGACAAAAGAAGTGAGACCTAAATAGGTGCCAAGTTTAATGCTCAGTTCTGAGATTTATTTATAACAACATAAACTATGTTATAACAACTTAAAATATCATTACTGTTTATAACTTGGGATAATATTGAAGTCCTTGACTGACTTGGCTAGTTCGAACATACGAATTATAGTACCTAGTAAAACAGTCATGGAAGAGCCCTGTTATATATATAGTTTAGTTACAAGTGAAATGAATAGGAATGCCACGGAATATGGATTCTGACTTACCACAAAAACTTTCTAACTTCTAACAAGGGGGCCACAATCCTGTTAGAACATTGAAACGATCTTAAGAGACTTATAATATCATTACATATCGACAATCGCAGTAAAAATTCTATTAGTTTCTTAATTGCCAAACCAAAACTAAAAAAACTGACTGACTGAAATAAATAATTATACGTTAAAGCACATACTGTAAATTGAGAACCTTTATGCATGTTTCCATATTATTACATTTTAAGCTTATAGTGTGTGGGAATAGAAAAGAATAAAAAAGAGATGTATGGAATAGATAATTAGCGCCTGCCAATATAACAGTATACAATCGAAAGTTTTTTTTTATATCTTAGGAGGCAAACGAACAGGCGAGTCCTGATGTGTGATGTGAAGTGATCACCGCCGTCCATAGACACTAACAAAACTAGGGGAGTCGCAAGTGCGTTGCCAACTTGTGTATGAAGGGAGGGGGATTGGTTTGGGGAAGGGTAGGGGGAAGGAAGAGGAAAGGCGTTCTTCGGGCGCTCTCACTGACCGAGCGAAATGCAACAATGCACGTATTGTTACTTCACGTCGGTGTTTCCGTAGGACGGGCGATACTACCCTGGGGAAGCCGACCAATTCATGCTGAACCCAGTTTTAGCTTCAGCGTGGCTCTATTAGAATGATATTAGTATTTGTACTAATCAGTCTCTTGGTGTGATAATGAGTGACGTATAAAATACCTAATCAAATCAGAACAAGTATAAATGTAGTAAGCTCTAGGGAAAGTCGAATTTTACTATTTATATAGTACACCACGGAAACGCCGGATCTACACAGTTTTATTAAACCTTACAAATATTTGCACCCATCCAACCGAATCACGGATATCGGAGCGCGTTTAAATAGAATTCAGTCGACAAAGCCAAGTTAAACTGCACGAATTAAAAGCGATATCACGATCAACAGATATAACCTTCTAACGGTTACTACAAGCAAAAATATTAAACGAAAAAAAGGGAGTCAGCACACTTTATAATTTCGCTGGAATCTGCATGACAAATCCTACGAAGCATGGTTTCGGTAAGAAATTTTTTAATATTGACAAAACGCCTTTTTACGTCCACTGAATTTGGAGAAGCAATTTCTCCCTTTTGAAAACTGCCCTCCTTTGTACCTGATTATTGTGAGATTGGTCCAGATTCCCTTGAATATTAAATAGGTCTGGTATTTTTTGAGAATTTGATTATAGGATTTTTTAGCTTATAGCATTTATATATTGATATGAATGAGACAATAGGTCTTTATAATAATGATCTTTTGAAAGGGATAAAGTTTGTGAATATGTTTGTAGGAGATAATATTAGGAAATTCTGAATAGATTATGGGAATGATTATACTAATACAACGCGACATCATCCTTGAGTGTTATCCACTATATTTTATTCATATTACGTTTATGTATAACTTACAGTACATCTAGTTTTCACTCGAGTTTAATTTTTAAAGATTGTAAGCCTTTAATCGTTGACACGTTTACATACCGGTAATAGAAAACCTTACAAAGCACGACTATTACATTAGGAGCCAACCATATGTCTAAGTCTCGTGGTACTTATAAACGTGATGGCAAAATATTGTGTCAGCATAAGCATTCACAGTTCGGCTCTTCGCAGGGATGCTTGTTTCTCATCGGGCGGCCAACTCAACTTCACGGCTCGACGACTCGACTCGGCCAACGATCTGCGGTACCGCGAAACACGGTCGCGCGTCGCGTATATGATTATAGCAGACCTCAATTTTGTTTGAAAATTACTCCTCTCCTAAATATCTTACCGTGATGTTAGATAGCGTATAAGCTTTCTTAAGAAGAACGGTATAAAACGCAAAGAGAATTTCTCAAATTTAACTGGTACTTCCGAAAATTATAGCAAGTTCAATAAATAAATAACATTAAATAACATTTTGTATGGTGGTAGAGCCACGCTGAAGCTATTATTGGTTTCAGCATGAATGGGTCAGCTCGTCCGGGGTAGTACCACCATCTTGTAGTAACAGTGCTTGCATGTCATAAGTGGCAAACGAACAGGTGGGTCACCTGCTGTTAAGTGATCACCACCGTCCATGGACACCAACAACACCAGAGGAGTCGCAAGTGCGTTGCCACCCTTTGGGGGGAAGGGATTAGGGGAGGGAGAGGGAGGAGGAGAGGGGAGGGGAGGTGGGCCTCCGGCGCTCTCACTGACCAAACGAAACGCAACAATGCAAGCACTGTTACTTCACGTCGGTTTTCTAAGAGAGGGTGGTCCTCCCCCGGGAAAGCCGACCCATTCATGCTGAAACCAGTAATAGTTTCAGCGTGGCTCTACCACCATTAAAAACCACCATTGTCAAATTTCATACAAAAGAGGTGTAAAATAATTTATAAAGAACATTAAAACACCTATATATAATCCGAACGACAATATGACACGAGAAAATCTTATCGTATAATAACGAGAAAGCATTAAAATCTACACTTTAAACATTGTATACTGGATATAACCCAACACGAAAATAATTGCATTCAGCTGAGCTCATGCATTATGTATGAAATGCAGGTAGTAACTGAAATTGTTGAATCAAATGTCATAACAGTGTTATTATTTGCTTAATTCATTCCTGGCTTATTTACATTATTTAACATTGCTATCTCGGAGTAGTACATTTTTGTGTTATTTTTGATTGGATCTTTTAGGTTAAAAGTAGGCTACAGTATTTTAAGGCCCCTGCAGTCATATAATTACTTGATAGTTTCGTATATTGTCAATTATTTAATCTCGAAATGTAGGTCCATTAGTGTCATTTTTTTTTATAGCAAAAGGAGGCAAACTGGGAGGTGGGCCTCCGGCGCTCTCACTAACCGAGATGTCACCGTCATGCCCAAGTTAATCTTTAAATGTCTTGATGCTTAAACATCCAACATAGGTTCTTTTTTATTATATTCTACTTTCTTTATTAATTTCTAATATTTCTTCTAATAGTTTCTCATCTATATATAAATATATCAATGTATCCAATTAATAAATACAGTTCCCGTTTTAATAGTTGTAGTATATTGTATGTGTATTTTAAGCTACGTTCTGATATAAATGAGAATTAAAAAACGATCAGCTAATGCCCAGTTTCTGCGATAATCGGTTAAACTACCAATAGTTATTGCCTTAACAAAGTTATCCATAAGATAGACTGTCAAATGGCCCGTTGAGTTTTACTGACATTTATCGTATGTTTGTGTGTTCAGAAACGTAATTTGACAGTTATCGAACCGATAATGCTAATGAATAGATAAGCTACAACTAAAGTACCTCAGAAACCGGGCATAAGTCGCCTAAGTCGGGTTCGGTGTAAATTAATTTTTTTATTTTTAAATTTCAGTTTATTTTCAAAAAGAGCAATTTATTTTTTGTATAAATCGCTGCGTTTAATATTTTATTGTAAACTAGCTGACCCGTGCCCACTTCGGTTGCCAGCCTGTGTATGGGGGAGGGGATAGGGGGATAGGGTATGGGAAGTGGGAGGTGGGCCTCCGGCGCTCTCACTAACCGAGATGTCACCGTCATGCCCAAGTTAATCTTTAAATGTCTTGATGCTTAAACATCCAACATAGGTTCTTTTTTATTATATTCTACTTTCTTTATTAAAAATGAGTTTCTCATCTATATATAAATAGATCAATCTATCCAATTAATAAATACAGTTCCCGTTTTAATAGTTGTAGTATATTGAGTGTGTATTTTAAGCTACGTTCTGATATAAAAGAGAATTAAAAATCATCGGCTAATGTTCGGTTTCTGAGATACTCGGTTAAACTACCATTAGTTATTGACTCAACAAAGTTATTCATAAGATAAACTGTCAAATGACCCGTCGAGTTTTACTGACATGTATCGTATATTTGTGTATTCAGAAAGCTATTTGACAGTTATCGAACCGATAACGCTATTGAATAGATAAACTACGATTAAAGTACCTCAGAAACCAGGCATAAGTCGCCTAAGTCGGGTTCGGTGTAAAATAAAAAATAAAAACATTTTTAAACTCCATTTTATTTTCAAGAAGAGCAATTCAAAGTCGTTAAATTCTAAAACTGCTCTCAAAAAAATCCAAATTTCAAATTTGTCTGTTTTTTGAAGACCATAACTTGACAAATAAATATGATATTATTCAAATCAGACCAGAAGTTCCTAAGATTACCCATTATAACGTCACAAACTCACAACGTCGCAAACTTTACCTCTTTATATTATTAGTAAGTATAGATTTCAAATATGTTGTGTTTTTCGAAGCCTTTAACTTGACAAATAAATATGATAGAAAAAACATATTGTGTATTCACATTCGTACCAACTAGAAAACCAATTGAGCTGAGTTAGTTTCAGAACTTCAATTTTGTTTTGTTGTCCGCTACACGTGATATGGACTTTCAACGATATTGCTGTTCCCAGGCCAATTATATTAAGAAGAAAAGATAGATGTGTTACCAATAGAGTCCCGGCGTATGCTAGTTCATTTCTTGCTGTACGTCCTTTTACTCCAACACATCACTCAAGGGCTTCGTTATGCGGTTGTGCTTTTATTGTCCTATGAATATCCCATAAACCTTTCCTTCGATTAATTCCACATAACTTTTAATACATTAACCGCATATAGACGTATCAGTAGTTATCGTAAATATAACTTTACTGTCGTTTTATTACCTCATTCTCTTCTGTACATACAAGTTCATGTTTATATAACTATCGCGGTATAATATGGTATTTGGTATACTCATAAAAATGTATACAAGTCATCCTTGTGTTTGGTATTCATACGTTACTTAATTTGAATATGGCATACATAGCTGTTGAAAATTTTGGTCGATTTATAATAAATCTTTACTAATATTATGAATATGAATGTTAGTTTCTTTGGTAGGGCATTTTCACGCCATGTTATAGTTTCTTCTGTTGTAGTTTCTGCCCATTCGTAAGGATGCAAACGTATGTCGATAGACGTGGTAACTGAATACGCTATCAACTAAGCCATAATGGCTTCAGTATAATATAAATATTTATTTATCACTTCACTATAAATAAGAGCGCTAACAATATATTATAAAACTAAGCCGCGTCTGTCTGTCTGTTCGTGATAAACTCAAATACTACTCAGCAAATTCGCAGACGTCGCGGGAATCAGCTAGTTACCTAATATATAGTACAACTCATCCTGCAAATCGGTTCAATGCTTTTCGTAGTCGTACGGAGTCGTACATTGACGAACAAACAAAAGAGGAGACGTTGCATGTTGTCATATGTAAAGAAAGACAAGGTTTGCATCAGTGATATTATAACTTTAAAGCCGTTGATAAGTCATAAGCTTCGACAGTGCCCTGTTAAAACTTGACTAATTTACTTATTTTTAATGGCTGCCCCGTCAAAAACAATTTGACTGCCATTTGTTTTGTCAAAACATTACATAGATATCTACAGTTTTTAGTTATAATATCTTGGTTTGCATACTTTTGTGTTAACTCGTTATGTCTGTACCCATGAACTGCAGCAATTAATGTAATAAGGCTTTAAAATAAAACAATATTAAGGAGATACTAACTTTATTTGTCAAAGTTCGTCTTAATGTTTAACTTTAATATTATTTACCTGTTTCTACTTTCTGTAATGTTTAAAAATAAACCTTATAAATAATTTAATACAAGTTTTATTGCATTATTTAAAATCATTAATAATAAAAAAAAAATTTCATCCGTATAAATAATTAAGTCTAAATTATGTACACAGTTTATTTACATTTTTTTTAAACTATATCTCGACTAGACAATACAGTGCACATAATATTTGATTATTAAATTACTTAATTAAATATAAAATAATAATATTCGCATAATATAATTATTTATAAACGTGCACTTAAAGCAAGTTTAAAAGATAAAAAATATTAAGAATAATAATTAATTCCCTAAACGTTTAGAATATAGTTAACCAGCGGGCGTTAACTCTCTTCGCTGAACCTAAAACTTTTCTATGTCCTTATTCAAATACATCTGCCTAGAGTTTACAGTGGTAAAAAGGTAATCAAACAATCAAATGGACATCGAATTACGTTTATAATAGTATTATAACAGTAATCGATAGTAATCATAAACATTCAACAAAAAAAATTGAAAATAATACAAACTCTTTGGAAGACAAAAAGTAAAAACGTTAGCAAAGTTGGATTATTTGTTAGGTGACGATTTAAAAGGATTACCTTTTGATTTTCCAATTATGTTTCAAAATATTAACACAAGAGCCGACTTTTCCAGGTACTTGAAATGTAATTTAAAAATAATATTTTAAGCTCGGAGTAAACGTGTTCCAAGTAATTTACACTACAAGATAGAAAAATCAAAAATAACATTTGATAAAAGCCATCTAGAAGATCATTCTTGCTTTTTATTAAACGCCGCAGGTGTGTACATAATTTATTTCATCAACCTTGGTTAAATGTAAACCGCAAAGAATAGAATATTATAATTTATGATATAATGGAACCTACTTTATCAGTACAACCGATATTCCTTTGTAGAATGTAATACGAATGTACAAAGACCAAAAGTCCTTCAAAGTATGAAAACATCTAATAATGTTCCACAAATTGAAGCCTTCGAAGGCAGAGCAAATTTCCCGATTTACTCTCAATTTTTTTTTTCTGTTAATAAAATGAGCAATTACGTGGATCAAAATTGAAACCACCATTATAATCCGTTTAAATCAAATTAAATTGTGGAAAAGATTTCATAAAGAGAAATGAAAGGAAAATTGGTGCCGAGGTCTAATTCATGAGAGAAGCGATTTTTTGATAATATTGACAACAAGAATATATAACCAATGTGAAATATTACGATGTTGAAATCATGTAGGTTTTAGGGTGTTTTATAGTCTTCGCTAGAAGTAATTACGATCTCGATCTGAAAAAATATCGTCGACCAACAGTTTACGCAGCCCAACAGTTGAGCTTTGATAACTATTAAAATTCCTTTTTTTTTTGTTGCACGGCAAAGTGACTGCAATGTGCCTGACGGTAAGCACAGTACAATCCAAAAACAACGGCGACCACCGAGAGATACGCCCTTCTCCGGCGGTCGTCATTGTCATGCCGGCCTGCGTAAATGTTTCGTCACGTTACGCTTGAAGGACCCCATGTTATAGGAAGGAGAGAACACACTAGCCGGGAGATTGTTCCACAGTTTCACGGTACGGCAAAAATAAGATGTAGCGAACTTTTTACTTCATGCCCAGATAGGAGTTACCGTCATATTGATTGTTATTTATTTAAGAAAGGATTAACATGGGTGAGTACTTATTTTCAAGAGATCTAATCGGTTACCAGCTCAATAAATTGCTTATGTACAGTATTCAACTTTTGCTTTAGCACTTCGGGCGGAAGACCGAGATAACCGGCTAAGTTCGGTTGTGCTATAGAGAGAATGCTTTGCAAAACTGAAGCAAGCCGATCTTAGCTGGACCTCTCACTATCATCCCCGACGTGCGAAACCATCGCATACAAGATGCAAATACCGTTCTTTGAGAATCATACTATCAAAACTGTTGTGACTTTGCAACCGAAGATTTCGGGCCGCAGCAGCAGAATACAGGTTTTGTACCTATATGATATTCAGTACATATTAATGTGCAATATTACGTAAACTAATTTTCTAGAAAAAACAAGAGAAAAGTTGTTTTTTTTTTTCGAACATAAAAAAACCAATGTCTTTGTCTGATTTTGTGTAACAATAAAAGTAGTTAAAAATAAGATTGTCTATGTTACAAAACAAGAATCAGATGCTACGTCCCAATTTTTCAAGTAAACTAATTGTAGACGTCCAAATCAAAGCAAATGTAATACTGTAAGCGCATATTTCTTGTTTCACAAATCATATTTTAACACATATTTACTATTTTTGATAGCAAACTAAATATTCAACTACTAACCATGATCTTATTGCAAAAGACATAATTTTATCAAGAGCCTAAATTATTAATGAAGTGTCTTACATTATAAATAAATATATAATTCGCTATTCGCTTCCATTCCGCACCATCCAACCTGGCCCACGGTACTAACCTAACGTTTAATTAAATTTATTTACAATTCTCTATTCCGAAATTAGAAGGCCATTTAAATATAGGTACAGTTCCTAAGATATTGTTATTGATGTAACAAAAAATATTTGAACTTTATAATTACTTCAAAATTAACTGCATGCTAATTGAATCTTTGTAGTTTTACGAAGCTGCTTATTTTTTGTAAAGTTCAATTAAAACAAAAGAATACATTCAAAATTTAAAGTTTAATCATTTATTTGATAGATGCTAGTTTTCAATTTATATAGAGACCATTTATAAACAGACTAATGGTAAATGGTTACCGTCGCCTACGGACAACTGCAAAATCAAGGGCATCACTGTTGTTTTGCCGACATTAAAGAGCCCCATGACATAGCCCTGAGGAAGAACCGTGCTGGGTAAACCATTCCACAACGCTGGCGTACGTGAAATGAAGGTAATTTCCTCACAATATTGTCCTTATCCTTCTAAATTGATCAAAAGTTTCACTAATTACAATCAAATTATTCGGTTCTCATATATGTAGTTAGAGTTGAAAATTGTATCACAAAGGATATCGACTACTATACACTAGGTGAGAGACTTGCTACAGTGCCACGTTTAGGCGTATCGTGTTTATGGATAGCAACCACCACGTGAAGATATATCAGTCACAGTGTCTCGTCATAAGTTTATCGCATTTCTATTATGAGCAAGTATAATTTGGTCGCTAAAAGCTTTACAGGTCGGCATAGCAACAAATACTCGATGGATTGTAGATTTCTGGCTGGACATAATTATTTTAGATGATACTATGGTTATTATTAAATATAGTGCAGCCCTTTTTTCGTGTTATAGTAAAAAAAACAATATAAAAAATATTTAGTACGCGAAAATACAAAATTATTTTTAGTTGATATTTGATAAGATATTCTACCGTCCTAACCAATCGACAAATACAACTCGAAACGTAATAACAATGATCTAATTCGGACTCTTTTTAAATAAAATTTAAGCAATGTAACCTCCGACACAAAGATTAAATAATAAATTCAGATAGTCACAAGTCTTATCAGTACAAGAAACTATACCTACAATATTATATAACGAAGATATAATTTCTTTAAACTTATTTATAGATTATTTACATTCATTTCATTTTATAGATAAAGATCTTATTTTTTAATATTCTTTATTAAATACAAGATAGTCAATACTGTTCCAATTGTCTATAATTACTTTGTTATGAATTCGATTCCGAATCATATTTTGTTTTCAACAAAATAAATTAATCGGTTAAACCTTCAAATGGTTTATATTCCACGCCTAAATTAACTTAGGATTGGTAGAGCAACCAAATATTCCGCTTAATTTGATATTTTTGATTTAATTTAACTTAATTTGATATTAATACCTTGGTTTTATTATAAGGTAATATATAAAATTAAGAAAATAATCTAAAATTAGGATATTCACAATTTGATTCTCTTTCTTTAAATTAATATGACAAATAAAGAAATATAGATTGCGTTAAAGTTTCAAGCTGTTATAACTAAGAACTACCTCGTGGATATTTTCCGTCAAAATTGTATGAATTATTATTTGTTAAATTAAAAAAAAAATTAATAATTCATCGTTATCATTGTCTTATAACCATTACATTATTTTAGTTAAGTGAATTAACCGTAAAAAAAAATGTATTATGACTAACCAGTATGGTTTGAAAATTATTCAAAGTCAAAATAATTTTCCATTTGTTATAACTTGATTCCATAAAATAAAAGTTATAATGATTGGATTACAGAGTTTCTTATGCAAAATGAAAACTATGTTATCAAATCACTATGTCAGCATTAGAAGAAGTTACATTCATTATACGTTATTAACACAAACACTTTTCCGTTGAAATTCATACTTTAAATTCCTGCAAATCTTCCTACAAAATGTAGTGAAAGGGTATTTACTATCTTGTGTTATTATCTACATCTCTTTATTATACAAACTTTCGTCAACATTTATGCATGTTGTCTAACGCGTTGTGTAACTTTCATCTAAACCCGTCTATCGTCCTTGAGTATAGAGTAGCTAGAGTGCAGTAGAGAGAGATTAAAAGGTTCACAGAGAGAGCGCAGGGCGAGGCGGTGTTCGCATTTCCGTGCTGCATAGCTGCCGGATGTTCACCTTTTGAAGAGAAAAAACAATACATTATTTGATTATCTCAATTAACAATTATAAATTCGAATGTGTTTTTTTTTTATTTTTGGGGTTTTATTTTTTATTTTATAGTAGCACGGCAAAATGACTGCACTGTGCCTGATGGTAAGCACAGTACAATCCAAATGGCGACCACCGAGTGACACACTGTCCATCGCCGGTCGCCGCTGTCATGCCGGCCTGCGAAAAATGGATATGCACAGGCTGATCGCAAAACGCGACCCGTAGGGGCAAATCACTATGACGGGCTTTTTCGCCATATAAATGGTGGTTGCGACCCAGTCAGGCTGTAAAACCCGCTTTCGCCATTGCCTCGTTCGTTATTCAGCAGGGTGCACCACGTGCAGGTGAGGTTGGCTTGGATGTCTCAAGCCTTAGATGTTATTCGACACACCTTACACCCCAAAATTTATTCCATCCATCATATCACCCTGTAATATCATAATATTTTTGCACCCTGCTGAATAACGAACGAGGCAATGGCGAAAGCGGGGTTACCACCCTACCGGGTTTTACACCCTGACTGGGTCGCAACCACCATGTACGAGTATATGGCAAAAAAGCCCGTCATAGTGATTCGCTTCTGTGGGTCGCGTTTCGGGATCAGCCTGTGCATATCCAGGTTTTCGCAAGCCGGCATAATAGGGGCGACCGGTGATGGATAGTTTCACTCTCGGTGGACGCCATTGTTTTTGGATTGTACTGTGCTTACCATCAGGCATAGTGCAGTTCTACAATAAAAAAAATCAGCCCCATTGTTCCCCAATCTTTCTAGCTCCATCAAGAGAGTCGCTGATGAGGTATCATTACCAAGTTATACAGCGTTTTAGCTTCATCCGAACAGGATTCAGCCAAAATGCTGTGACAAATACAAATATTCTGGCAACTACTTCTCCAACTACTCATCAACGACTCTCTTTCGATGCTGTTCTTGGCACACTCCATAATCAAGTGATGAGAGTCCTCAATTTTTTTTTAATATATTGCAGTTGCGATATTCCGCTTTCCGCATTCAGTATGCAGAACTTCTGGGTGGATAGTGCCCCGAAATTTCTTTGCTTGTTTCTTTGTTATATCCTTACGCCTTAACTACTGAACTGATTACTATGAAATTTTAAATATAGGTTATCGGAGATATAGGAAAGGACATAATATAGTACCTTTAATATAGAAAAGAAGTACTTCTCGTAAGGGTTAGGTCAAATTTATATTAACGCGAGAGAAGTTTCGAGCAAAAACTACAATTATAAATAGTAATGCGAGTATTTTTGTTTATTAAACGTTCACGCTTTATCCGATCGATTATTTTGCGTACAAGTAGTCAGACGTACAGAAAAGGATTATATAGGCTTACATTTATAGGTCAAGCCCACATAAAAGCGAGCGAACCCGCAGATAAAATTAGTGATTTTATCAAGTATACTTCTTATGAAATACAAGACTTTGCTCGCAGCTCCGCTTTCATTAATGTGAGTTTAGCCAATCCCTTGAGTTTTTTTCGGGCTGACTTTGATGGCTCGATAAGACGGGCAACAAAGCTTCGACGTACTTATACTGCGAGCGCTTAAGGTACTTAGTAAACGCTCGGAAATAACACTTTACTTCTGGATGAAAGGCATTTTATTTATTTATTTTATAAGCTGAAAATAAGTGTGCGAAATTTCATGATGACAAATAACCGTAACCAAACCGAAAATCATATCATCTACAGGTACAAAGTTTAAGTCCACTCTCGCGTCTCTGTAATACAAAAATTTTGGTTGGTATCGACTTCCAGTACATGTCTAGGTAGCACACATATTCATATGTTTTATTTAATTTGGTTAATTTGATAAACTATTTATTTTCCGCTTTTTAGTGCCTTATGGGTTTTTGATTGATATTGAAGTTGGTTAATACTTTTTTTTGAAAATTTACTTTATAAGTGCATGATTGTTAATTGTACGAGCTGCTCTGATGAGCACTACATGTCGTCTCGTTACGGTATTTCAGGCCACGGTGTTTTCTTTAAAAATAAAAGCTTCATCTTATCTCCCGCAACTAAACCGTCGTTGCGTATAGATACAGTATAGATATATTTAATAGGTGGTAGAGTCACGTTGAAGCTATTACTGGTTTCAGCATGAATGCATGCAATGGGTCGGCTCGCCCGGGGTAGTACCACCCTCTTGCAGAAAACCGACGTGAAGTGCTTGCATTGTTGCGTTTCGTTCGGTATATATATAACATAGTATTCATACTATCACATATTTAACTGATCCACTAAAATAATTTCAAAATTAATATCATGAAATCTAATTACAAATTAATTTCCATAAATCTTTATCAGGATTGTAACAGATATTTCATTTCAAATACCTGATTAATCTAGTACTTTCAATTAAATATAATCCAAACGATCTGGTTATAACAATTCTAATTAGTTTTGAAATTATATTTGTGTTATAATGAATATATTTTGATATTCTAAAAACTTTCCGAACATTATAAACGCGAATTTGAGTTTACTTGTTTGTTTATTACGATTTCAGGCCTTAAAAAAAAACTTAATTTAGTTTAGGTCCTGAGAAAGCGCTTATGAACGTCAAAACTACCACAGGTTCGGAAAACAACCCGGTCATCGAGAAGAATCGGTAAGAAACTCGATCTGATTTATCTCTACATGTTATATATTTTAGTTACTCCACCGATCACCATACATGCAAAGAATCTCTATATTCTTAGGAATACAGAAAATAACATGGTGTACTATTATGCAGAGAAAGAGTACCATTCCCAAGAGATAATCAAATGTTTATTAATGCAAGCGAAACCGAGGGGAAAAGTTAGTATCTCACAAATAAATACACAAAGATAACAGTTCAGTTCACTACAGTGACAGTATCGGCTGACGGTGAAGCAAAACATTGCGTGGGAACCTGATCTTGAGAATTGATCTTGTAATAGTATAACAAAACATAGAACTGTGGATTCCTCTGAATTTACTAATACGTTGTATTAGTACTACTACTATATACTATAACCCTACAGTGGGCTTACAGGCCTTACAGACTGATAATAATAAAATAATAATAATGGAACAGTGGTAGAAAACCTTACTATCGAGTCGAGCGGTTGTAGGTTAGACTTAGACTCCAGTAAATGGCTACGCTTTTTGTGAAGAGCATAATTGTCAGGTCTCAGTGTTTAAGCTTCTTCTTCTTCTTACCCTTATCCCACATGTTATCGATGCACATAAAAAGGCTAACAGAGAAATAAATCGCCCTTTTAGATTGCGTCCAATATAAAAGTTTCCAAAAATTTACAAGAATTATTGAAATTCTGTTAAGTTAATATTATTATTTAAGTTTTCATTTTTTAGAAAAAATGTTGCAGTTTTTGATCAGGTAATAGTTTTTAAAAATAAATACCCAAAAAATTATGACAAATCTAATTTATAAAAATCTCGTATCACGGTGTTTGTGGTACAAACCCTCAGAAACGACTGGACCGATTTTAATGAAATTTTAAATGTATGTTATATAATGTATAGGTATGAGAAAAGGTTTTTTTTTCGATCTGACTACGCTATTGACCTAGCAAGCTCTTAACAGCTTCACCGGACTACTAAGGCGAGCGCGTAAGGCACTCAGCTGAATGAGAATAGGTCGTATAGTATATTTTATACCTCTAGGTCATTAGAGTGTCCTTATCCAGATTTTTTTTTATCATCAAATTACCTATACCCCGAAATTCTCACCTTCATAACCCCTTCCTCCCATTTTTTCGCGATTTTAGCATGAACAATATTCAAATGATCGTTCGTATTTCAAACAAAACGAAATTATTGATGTTGCTAAAATACAGATGGCGCTACGTTTGCTTCATCACAATTTCTTCCACACATGCGCAAGCAATTTACTAATACAACTAGCTATGTGTTTTAGTGAATTCCTCAATTGTTTGGTTTCACAATTAGAATCGGTAGGAGACGCTGTAACCGGGTTCTAGGTTTTAAAGATTTTTCCAGTTTGGAAATACAATTTTAGAACCGGTAGGTAACCGATTTCACGCAGACGAAGTTGCGCGGGGGACGATAGCAGAATACTTCTTCGTCTTTTTACCCTTATCCCATATAAGTAGGGTCGGCACAACATGTTTGTCATGTTGTGGTATATGATTTGGCTTAATTTTTACGATCGGCCGCCTGCCTGACATCAACCCTCCTTGGGATTATTTTGTTGTACCACTGTATTTATGATTATTATTACATAGTTACGAAGTCTGATGAGATCTTTTAGCCTTACATATATTATTATTATAGCAGAATAATAGAGATTAAATAATCTCCTTTGCATAGTTTTCTAAATCCTTACTAATATTATAATGTGAAAAGTAAATTTTCAAAAAAAAGTATTAACCGACTTCCAGTACATCACTAGGTAGCACACATATTCATATGTTTTATTTCGTTTGGTTAATTTGATAAACTATTTATTTTCCGCTTTTTAGTGCCTTATGGGTTTTTTAATTGATATTGAAGTCGGTTAATACTTTTTTTTGAAAATTTACTTTATTTTTCCATTTTTAGTGTACATAAATAAATATATTTTACTAGCAGTGCCCGCGAACTCCGTTCCGCATTAAGTATATTAAAATATGCGGTATGGTATCTATCGTTATGGTATGCGATATGGTTTCAATTGGTTGTACAATAAGTAACGTTTGGTACGATCGCAACCTTATCAATAATCCGCGATAGTTTCTACCACCAACTCGGCTACCATCGCTTCACATATAATACACCTTAAGTAATGTAATTACAATGCTTGCGTCATGTTGTAACACAGCAACGAACATAAGCACAATAGGCTCCTAAGAATTGAAGAGTTTTTTTTATAATATTGGTGGCAAACGAACATACGGGTCACCTGATGGTAAGTGATCACGGCCGCCCATGGACAATTGCGACACGAGAGGAAACACAGATGCGTTGCCGGCCCTTAAGAAAGGAGTAGGCTCGTTTCTTGAAAGTTTACTTACTTTGTCACGGATCCCATAATCAGAACCTAACCAAACTGTCATCAAACTACCCTTGAAGTACATCCTTTCCATTAAAAAATGAATCATCGAAATCGGTTAGCGTGATATTGAGTTATTCGTCTATTTGTCGTGTACATACTTAATGCAAATTTAAAACTTATACGGTTTTGCACTGGATGCCGTTGTCAAAACTGGACCAAATTGAAATGGGACCACATGGGAAGCACCAGCTTTCAAATAAAAAAAGAATAATCAAAATCGGTTCATCTAGTCCAAAGTTGTGAGGTAACAAACTTAAAAAAAAATACAGTCGAATTGATAACCTCCTCCTTTTTTTGAAGTCGGTTAAAAATGAGTTTGTTCGTTTTTTTTGTTTCATTTTTACACCCGTAAATACATAATAGCATTTTACCAAATTTTATATACATTTGTCACCAGTAAAGAAAAGCACGTAGAGTACATTTTATCCAAAAAAAAAGTGTGCTTTAGACCACACAACTAAAGTAAAACTTCTTTAGCTCCATCTATATATGCATATACATATATTAATTTTCTACAGATATTTAAATTGATTATGGGGTTTTATTGATAACGAAACGTTACTCTCTCTCTTTTTATCTTCACTAACTTATATCTCCCTCTCAACTTCCGTTCGTCTCGTGCGATCACGCTTTTCGTAACGCTCTCGTCACGAATTCAACAGCTTACTCCCCAAGTCAAGCGTGCGTAAAGAAGTTTTACATAAACAAATAAAGTAGCCGAGGGTAGGTTAAATTAACATGAACTCGAGTGAAGTCGCGAGCAAACAGTTAAATATAACATATATATATATATATATATATATATATATATATATATTTAACGACTATTTTACTAAAGCAATGAAAGAAAGTTAAATAAAATAAGCAGTAAGACGTTGCTCTGAAGTTTAATTTTTGGCATTCATAGAGAAAAGTTTTGTTTGGAACGGTGTGACGTCACTCGACCGCCATGACAGGTGATTTAGTGGTATATTAGCATGACAGGCGATTTAGTGGTGATGTTTAAAAACTTTTCCTATAAGTTTATTATTAACCAATATCTACATTATTTTATAACCCGGATCTGTTTTGCTCCCACATGTTTTGCTCAGAACATCTATTTCAATAGAATACAAAACGTAGAAAGCGAATTGTTGTTGCAGATAATGGCCGTACGCCTAAGCACCCCACTTATTAAAAAAGGATTTGCTCCGATATAAAGCAAATAGGTGTTTACGCCTTCTAATTGACATGAGTCGTTTGAAAATGTCAACATGCTTTGATTTTTTTTATGCTAAAGGGAATTTTACCGGTTCCCAACATACAAACACGCATATGATACAGTCGAGTATATATGTGCTAATGACAACGCCACCCGGAGAACCACTATTGACCTGCGATACCGCGCTATTGACTTTATCGGGGGTGTTACTAATGACCTCGAACGCTATTGGTTGAAGTTATCGGCTGTTCATTATTCACCCCGGTGTGAGACTACATTGGTGGGATTTCGGCATATAAAGGGCAAGATGTCGCTGATCTGCACGCACTCCTATGTGGAAGTTATTGTAAGGCGAAGCTCTGCCCTGATAAATAGTTACAGTACCTTCAGAGTGTTTATTGGTGTTCCTGACTGACTGGCTGATTATACGTATTGTGTAACACTGGTAAAAAACAAATTATTTTATACTAAATCGATTTAAAATAAAGAGTATAAAATAATGACCGCATAGAAAACGAACGAAACCACGTGAAACTGCTAGACCCAAAGAAATAATAGTTGTCAACCCCAATTTGAACTGCAACTACCGGACTACAGTGGTAGGTATTTGACAACAAAATCAAAATATTCTTTATTCAATTTAGGCCCTGAGACAAGTCCCAGGTGTCACAATCGTTCACATATTTTCATTTTCAACAAATTTTCGTCATAGTTGGACAGAGATATAACAAGAAAATATATGATACAGTGATTACAGAAGCAATAGTGACCGCAAAATGTCCAGAAGTCATCGACAGTTAACAGATACATAACCTGGAATTTACAAACAAGAATAGTTTACTTTAAAATGACAATAAGATATAAAGTGGATTCTGGAACGCGACAAACAAAATACGCTACACTGTAGGATATATGTATATATGAACGATGGTGATGTCTGGAATTTCATCCTCTCTGTGCATCTACTAAAAACGATTGTATAATGTATTGGAAATATATATGTTAAAAAGTTGTACCCGATCGAGTTTCTTGTCGGTTCTTCTCGATGACTGGGTTGTTTTCCGAACCGGTGGTAGTTCTGACGTTCATAAGTGCCTTGTTAGGGCTTAAACTGAATAAAGTTTTTTGATTTGCTTTGATTTGACATATACCCTACCACTGCACTTGACTATTCGATATTAGTATGAATCTAGATGTAACCTATTTCAAGGCAAGAACATATATTTCTAAATGAATCCTAATACCTTTCAACTACTTCTGACAACGTGTTTGCAAAATTTCATAATGAGGGGTTGAGTATTTGAGGCTTGAAAGCATTACACACGAACAAACTCATTATCGCATTTATTATATTAATTATGACGTTTATTATCTATTCTTATAATCAGAATGTAAATCTATCGTGTTTGTATTACAGCCTGACTGGGTCGCAACCACCATGTATATGGCGAAAAAGCCCGTCATAGTGATTCGCTTCTGCGGGTCGCGTTTCGGGATCAGCCTGTGCATATCCAGCTTTTCGCAGGCCGGCATGACAGCGGCGACCGGCGATGGATAGTGTCACTCGGTGGACGCCATTGTTTTTGGATTGTACTGTGCTTACCATCAGGCACAGTGGAGACATTTTACCGTGCTACAATAAAAAAAAAACAAAAAACAAAGTCTCCCTGTTGGGTCTCACTAAGGGAAAGCACTGGCATAATTGCTAAATGCTAACTAAAGTATTGTCGGTTTCAAACGTCGGAAAATTAACAGTTGTATGTTTTACTCATAGAACCGGCGGGCATTGTCCCACTCTGCCAATAAAGATAACTTTGACAAATTATATACCTAACCTTATCCATGAATCACTTTATCTATTTGTGAAAACCGGATGAAAATCCGTACAGTAGTTTTTGAGCTTGTCCCGAACAGACAGACAGACGTGGCTTATGACTTTGTTTTATAATATGTAGGGATAATTCCAGTCTATAATGGTCTCCCTTCTGGGTCAAACCTCTATCTTTTAGGGAATACGCCGGCATGATTGCCCTGTTAACAAACGTATTGTTTCAAACGCCGGAAAATCAACAGTTCTAGGTTTTTCTCATATGATGTATATTTTATAATAAAAGAATATATTCTTCACGTTTAAGTTTCCTCGTGATGTTTTACTGCACCATCGGTGTTGCCAATGTATATATTAATTTTTTTTTAATGTAATAGTTGGCAATCGAACAGATGGGTCACGTTATGTTAAGTGATCACCACCGTCCATGGACACCAACAACACCAGAGGAGTCGCAAGTGCGTTTGCCACCCTTTGGGGGAAGGGTTAGGGGAGATAGTGAGAGAGGAGCGAGGAGAGGTGAGGGGAGGTAGGCCTCCGGCGCTCTCACTGACCGAACGAAACGCAACAATGCAAGCACGGTTACTTCATGTCGGTTTTCTGTGAGAGGTTGGTACTACCCCGGACGAGCCGACCCATTCATACTGAAACCAGTAATAGTTTCAGCGTGGCTCTATAACCATTCAAAATATAATATATAAATATATAATATGCATGCAAATTCTAACAAATTAGTTCATATAGGTCGAGCTTCGAGCATCGAATCGACGTTCTTTCAGTCGAACCACGCAATCATCATGACCTTGCTCCTGTTAAAGTCTGTGACGTCAGTAATATATTTATGCTTCGTATCGTATAATCATATGAATCGTTAGGATATTCTTCGAATAAACTATTTGTATAATCGGCAATCTATTATTACTGTACGTTTTTTTTAAATAATGAGTGTGAAACAATAGACAATGAATCCACACGCAAAAGCTAATACCTATTACGTAATTGTTTATCTTAAAAAGACAAAAAAAAGTCTCCAATAATGACCTCTGTCTTCTTTAACTTCGGTAATCATTTAAGGTAAAGTTTTCTTGACTTAGTAAAAAAAGAAACCTAACCCAAATAATTCATATTCCTATACCATTTCACGTATTTAATCAGCCTGTGCATATCCAGCTATTCGCAGGTCGGCGTGACAGCGGCGACCGGCGATAGATAGTGTCACTCGGTGGTCGCCGTTGTGTTTGGATTGTACTGTGCTTAGCATCAGGCACAGTGTAGTCATTTTGCCGTGATTAAAAAAAATAAAAATGCTGATAGGACGTTTTCGAAACCCGCTTGATTAGTTAACACCCTCAATTTGAAAATCTGTTTCCAATTACCTATGGGTGTACTCCCGTAGCCGCAATTGAGAACAGTCCTTCTAGATTTAGCGTGTTCATCATCTTAGAGATTGTCATGTAACATCAGGTGAGGTTGTGATGAAACGCTAAAAGCTATTTATTTAAGGACGTCCAACGGCCAATATACCACATATGAATCGATGTGACATATTAACATAAGGCACATTGGTCCTTAAAAGCCGCCACAACATGCACTATGTAATAGACAAACCAAAATCAAAACACAATAATGATAGGCACAATATAAACTAAAGTATTATTTTTTTTCGAACTGATTAAGCCATTTCCCTACGAAGGTCTTAACAGCTTCACCGGACTACTAAGACGAGCGCTTAAGGCACTTTTAATTTTATTTTGACAACTAGCTCAAGGGTGCGCGACACACCTCGGCTTGGGCTGTGCGTGCTTGATTGCTTGATTCATGCAATTCGCGACCTATCTGAGCTAACCTAAGCTTAGCTACATCTTCATACTTATATGAGTTATTGAAATATATATGTGTACCAAGCATACATACCTCAACAGCTCTTATATGTAATTTGTGTTGAATATTTTTTCTAAACTGTTTCAGTTCAATAAGGGTAAAACAAAAATAAAAACCCTTCCACTTTCATGTGTAAGCATGTATGCGTGCACCTGTGTAGAGATGATATGTGTAATGTTGTTGCAGTGTTGTAAGATTTTGTGTTACTGTATCGCGTGAGCAGCGTACTCGCGCCGAGGGAACGGACTTAGGCTTGAGCCGCTGCCGAGGGGGGCCTAATCTGGTAACGGGAGCGAAATTTACCCCCAGACCACGGCGGCGTGATCTGTGGTTACGCAGGCGTGGGCGTGAACACGCTCTGTTTGGAGAGATGGGCTGGTACAGATCGTTCACTGCTGTTATTTCATCGGGAACGTAAAACGTATAACACTAAACCAATAAAGTAAGCAAAGATATCAACAATTTTGTCGGCGACTAACTACAGGTAATATACACGTATCTCATTTGTGTCGCTCGGATATTAGTGTTATAATACTGCAGCCAGTAAAATATATATGGCTTTAATATTACACCATACTTAGATCTTATACGTCATCCTTATCTATATCATTATTACATAGTATAAAACAAAGTCCCCTACCGCGTCTGTCTGTCTGTCTGTTCGCAATAAACTCAAAAACTACTGAACCGATTTTCATGCGGTTTTCACCTGTAGATAGAGTGATTCATGGGGGAGGTTTTAGTATATAATTTGTCAAGGATTTGTTTATAATCAGGGCGGGACAACGACTGCCGGGCCCGCTAGTTAATATTATAAAGCTGGGGGTTTGTTAGTTGGTTTGGTTCAACGCGCTTATCTCAGGAACTAATGGTCTGATTTAATAAATTATTTCAGTGTTAGATAGCTCATTTATCGAGGAAGAATATATATCATCACGCTAAGACCAATAGGAGCGGAGCAATAATGAAGAATGTTAGAAAATCGATTTTTTATTTTTTCCTTTTCTACTATTCCTTCCTATTATATTATTATATTATTCCTTTTAACTATTCCACGCGGACGAAGTCGCGGGCAGAAGCTAGCATGCTACAACAAAGTTATTTCTTCCTGTTTGTTAATGTGTCTCTAATTCGAAAAGTATTGAAGCAGTTTACGTTATAGTTATTGGAAATCGTAGGATTATTCTCAGGTTTCAGTATGTGTTTTGTTACATCTATGCTACTGTTATAAAGAAGTAAATTTTGTTTGCTTGTAGGAGGTACTGAGCTACTGATCCTGCCTATAGTTATTTAGATTGTAATTAAAGTCGAGGATGTCGCGAGCGATTGTTAGTAACATATATAGGGATCAAATTGTTAGGTTAATTGTAAATCAAGTCGATACAATATTGTTATTTAGTAAATTTTGGTGAGATGTATTATCAAAAACTAGAAATATCTTATCTACATATAATAAGAATGTAAGGCTAACGTGTCTGTACGTTTTACATTTATGTGATAAAAATTATTGTAGATTTCTGTGAAATAAATTATAGTAGGTGTCTTGGATTAAGTAATAAACTACATTTCAAATATTTTTAGAAATGTCTGTCTGTCTGTCTGTTTGACCACGCATTACTGCTAATGTACTAAAAGCTTAAAGCGTATTCTCGAAGAACATTTAATCCTGGTTTCATTGAAATCGGTTCCTTCTATCAAAAGTTATTGTTATTTTAATGACGACGCGACTTAAGTATGAGAAAAAAGTTGATAAATAAATTGAATTAATACATTCAGATGACTTTATTAGTCACTGTGTTTTTAAAAGGCCGGCAACGCACTTGTGACTCCCCTGGTGTTGCTAGTGTCTATGGACGGCGGTGATCACTTACCATCGGGTGACCAGTCTGTTCGTTTGCCTGCTATAATATATAAAAAAAAAACAGGTTCTACGCGAACGGAAAGCGGGCACAAGTATTAAGTAATAAAATGTAGTAAACAAATATTGTCACAAAACTTACTAGAAAAATCGATAGCGGAATAAATCTTAAACGAGTTAAATAATTAAGTCCACATAATTAAATATTGTAGCTGTTTATACAATCCAAAGGTTCCATTTATACGTAATATTACACTACAACAACTACAAAAACTCCTTACAATATAATATTTAGATATAAAATAAATCGAAGAAAAGCTTTAAATAGATATTAAAAATATTTTATCTTAATATTCCATAGGAGATAAAATGAATAATTAACGAGAGTACTAATCACTGAATGCTAATAAAGATTCAAAAACATGAAATAAAAAATAGATTAACGAAACATTACGGAAAAGCATTTCGAAGAATTCTAATACGCCTTAAAACAAAAGAGCCTGTATCCAAAGATGTTATTTAAAATTCAAATTACATCGCTTATTACTGAAACATTAGCAGAATACATGTTTTATACATTCGTGAATTTGTATAATTTATACTAATTACGTTATACATAGGTTATACAAAAAGGTTATTTTTTTTGTAAAATAGATATTAGAAACTTGTATTCAGATCCGAAGCGTGGTGTTTCGTAATATACTGTTATATATACATAGAAATTATTGTATATATATCATGTTCATCCCCTAGCAGATCTTTTCGAGTCAAGTTACTTTAAAACATGATATTCTGAGCAAATATCGAAACCGGCTTCGAAATAGCGGTGACATTCGATTGTATAACCCGCGGGTCACTCAGATGCCGATTGTGTCAGAAAAAAAAATTATCTATATATTAATACTATAATTAATATTAATACGTGAAGCCCAAACTTTGTATCCCTTTTTAACGGAATTGGGCGAACGGATGAACGTGAAATTTGGCATAGTTAAAGTTTATATGGAAGAGAAGTGCAGAAAGCTATTTATTTTATATAAAATGCATTA
>MU160733.1:9011-32157 GCA_015888305.1 Antheraea pernyi | reverse complement strand
AAAATAATCCCAAGGAGGGTTGATGTCAGGCAGGCGGCCGATCGTAAAATTAAGCCAAATCATATACCACAACATGACAAACATGTTGTACCGACCCTACTTATGTGGGATAAGGGTAAGAAGAAGAAGAATATCATTGTAGAATGTAGAATGAAAAAGGGTAATTGGAACGTAAGAGTAAAATAATACATACAGTCGAGCATAGCAACCTCCTTCACAACCTTTTTTGAAGTCCTTTATTGACAGATGTCAAAATGTCTTTTTTATCTACATGTGTGTATATATTGTGTAAATTTGAAGCAGTAGTGTGAGTAATGCATATTTTAATTAATTTAATGTACTTCTTAATGCATTTTATATAAAATAAATAGATTTCTGCACTTCTCCTCCATATAAACTTTAACTATGCCAAGTTTCACGTTCATCCGTTCGCGCATTTCTCTTCAAAAGGGATACAAAGTTTGGGCGTCACGTATTAATTGATGATTAGTACTTATGCAAGCAAATAGATTGATTATCACACAAGTATATTACATTCACACTCTATAGTCATGTAGTCACCTTATGTTTTTTTCTTTATTTTATATGCATGCTATGTCCAAATCTAAAAGCGTGCATTCATCGCATGGCTTTTTAATATTTTTCATTCTTAAGTTTATAACTAGATTGTAGTCAGTTTTGTGGACGATTAAATAAAAAAATAATCGCTTAAAGATTTCTTCCAGTTCATTTCCTTCGTATTCACTCCGCTATCTAGAATATAACTCTCCACAGACGCACCGCGGTGCAATGATATATTTTTCAATAAAGGAGGGTGGATAACTTTGGTTACCTGACGTCATTATTCGAACGATTCGAGAACGTTCGACACGGGCTAATTTCAGAACCCCATTTTTTCTTGTTTCGATGGCATGCCATTGTTTATTTATAAATAATTTAAATACATAGTGTAACATAATGAAATCCTTGTCGGTGTTCGTGATTTCGTTCTCGTAAAAATGGTCTCGTGGAGAATAAACATTTTATCTGGATTCGTTGTGTTCTGTTTATTATTTACTTTATGGGAGTTTAATCAATATTTACATATAATCTTTTCTACTTAGCCCTAATGAAGAAGCGCAATATGTAGCCAGGATAACATCCGAAATTCCCTATATATTAATAAATGTAGTATTAAAATCGGTACACCCATTTTTGGATATTAGGTCGGAGAATTAGCACACTCTTTAATGTCATTCATATGGCCTTAAGAATAATATACCCTATATCTTTTATCGTAAAATCATATAATGTTGTTGGTGAAATAAATTATTAAAAGAGAATATAAATTAATCAATTAGCCTTATAGAGTCGGTTTTGTTTTCGTTTATATTCTTCTTAAAATCGATATTTTTCGATTCGTTTTCTATGATATACCGAGTATATATTATATTAGCCTTTGCTCACGGCTTCTCTTGCGTCAACGTATATTTTAAAAATAATATACACTGATACTACTCGCATCAGCTCACGGATTATCTATACGTTATAAAAACGGTTATGTATTTTTTGCAATTATGGACATTAAAACAAAAAGAGAAATCTCTTTTAATAGTAATTTGATAGAACCAATATTTGTCATTAATGAATCGTTTTACCTCTGAATTTCTTTAATTAAATATATTTATTTCTAAAGAGCATAATAATTTTTTGGTACTAAAGAATGAAATGTTGAAACAAAGATTTTCATCACGGGCTTACGCTTGCTATCTAAGGATTTTACGCGGCAATGTGTTTTGATGGTCTCATATAATACAATGGGAAAGTAAAATAAATACGGGTACCTCACACACAAAAATATAAGCCATTTCCTAGAAAATGGTAGCGTAAATATGGAAATAAACATAAAGGAGCGATATAACCAACAGTGTTAATTATATATTGTTTCCATTTTGTGCGTGGTGTTGATTAAATTTTCTATCTACACTAATATTATAATATTGAAGAGATTTTTGCTTGAACGCGTTAATCCCGAGAACTACTGGTCCGACTTGATTTTTGAAGTTATACTTCTTTTGGCGCGTTAGGGAAAAATGATGAGAGTAAATTTTTACGATGCGCGCGCACGCCGTCACAAAAAAACCGACACCCTGAAGTTAGCTATAGTCAAGGGGAGGGGAGATGGGTCTCCGGCGCTCTCACTGGCCGAGCGAAACGCAACAATGCAAGCACTGATTAAATTTTCTATCTACACTACTATTATAAAATTGAAGAGATTTTTGCTAGAACGCGTTAATCTCGAGAACTACTGGTCCGACTTGATTTTTGAAGTTATACTTCTTTTGGCGCGTTAGGGAAAAATGATGAGAGTAAATTTTTACGATGCGCGCGCACGCCGTCACAAAAAAACCGACACCCTGAAGTTAGCTATAGTCACCATTTTGTTTGTTTGTATTTTTTGTTGTTTGTATTTCTTTCTATTAAAACTTCTTTCCCTTTTTCTATTGTTAGTGTCGTTTTTTCTGCAAACGTAGAATAACGCAAAGATAAAATTTTTGAAAAGATTTTTATCTTGTTACGCCACACGCACACTCTTTTTTTCAGTGTTATATAGCTCATTTGTCGAGGAAGGGTTATATATAGGCTATATCATCAAGCTAAGACCAATAAGAGCGGAGCACCAATGAAGAATATTACAAAATCGATTATTTTCCTTTGGAAAGTTTCCGCTGCGTGCGCTGCGTAGGTAAACGGTAACTCTTCCACGCGGAAGAAGTCATATGCAGAAGTTAGTACAAATATAAACTCGGTTACTTAAATTGCGAATTTGAAGCGATGATGGCTTAATTGATAGTATCCACCGTGTCGATGGACGTACGTTCGAATCCTAGAAATTGAGTCCAAGCTATTGCTGTAGGAAAACATCGTGTTGAAGCCATAGTATAGTGTTAAGGGTTTTTTTTAAGTCCGCTTGGTTAGCCACCTTCATATTGAAGTTCTGTCACCTAGCACCTGTTGGTGTTATCCGGCAGCTGCATTTGAGAACCAGTCTTCCTTTAGGTTTCGTCATTTAACATCAAATGGGGTTGTGGTCAAACGTTAAAAGCTATAAAGTATAAAAAATGTTTTTTTTTTATCGTAGCACGACAAAGTGATGTTCAGCACAGTGCAAACCAAAAACAATGGCAACGATCGAGAGACAAATTATCGAACGTATCGAACGAGTAAGTATCTCTTCACGTTACGCTTGAAGGACCCTATGTCATAGGAAAAGTCCAAGGCATAGCAAACTATTATGTAACCAAATATGAAAATGATTAAATCTGGTTAATGTTTTAGTCATAAACTCGCAGTTTTGGAGGAAAAGCATACATACATTTTCTCTATTAAACATCATTATGACCCGAAATAAAGTGAGCGAGCCCTTTTAATCTCCATTCTCCTTAATTCGTTTAAGCCTTTAAAATTCATTAATTCTTTTAGTGTCTCACCGATAATAGCTTCAAGAAAAGGCTTCACTATAATAATAATAAAAAAATACTTGAAACTTTCCTAATTATATAAGAAACTTTAGTTAAAGTTCCTGTAGCTTCTAAGAAGCAAATTGTGTTAACAAGTTGAATGTAGTTTGAAATTTCCTTGTTTTAATAATTTACACATAATTTAATATGATCATAATTGTTGAATAGTGTTAATATGAAGAATATAGAACATTATCTTATTACTTTGAAGTTTGGACATAATCTCCCCATTTATTAAAGTGGCTATGAAGCCCAAGATGTAACACGTTAAGTTTAAAGACTGTTTAGTTGCCGGCACATACCGCTGGTGACTTGTCGCGATAGACTGTCAATTTGAGGGTGATAACTGGTCAGATGAGAATTAGAAGAAGTCCTACCATTGTTTCATCGTGGGGATCAGTGAAAAAGTTTCGAGGCAACTATTTTTGATACTTTTTTTTATTGTAGACCGGCGACCACTGACTGACAAATCATATACCACAACATGACAAACATGTTGTACCGACCCTACTTAGGCTAAGAAGAAGAAGATGGGAATAAGAAGAAGTCCTACCATTGTTTCATCGTGGGGATCAGTGAAAAAGTTTCGAGGCCGCTATTTTTGATACTTTGCACCGGGATTGGGTATGCAGTTCAGAGTGATTATCAGATGGTTTACGACTCTATGGAAATTATTAGTCACAGGGAATTCGGTATGCGCTCGGATCGAGAATTTTATGGAGATCAATCAACCTTTTCATTATTTGAACTTAGTAGACATATTAATAGTCAGGCTGTAAAAACCTACCACCCCGCTTTCGCCATTGCCGCGTTCGTTATTCAGCAGGGTGCACCACGTGCAGGTGAGGTTGGCTTGGATGTCTCAAGTCTTATGATGTTATTTGACACTCCTTACACACTTTGCACCGGGATTGGGTATGCAGTTCGGAGTGATTATCAGATGGTTTATGGCTCTATGGAGCTAATTAGTCACAAGGGATTCGGTATGCGCTCGGATCGAGAATTCTTATGGAGATCGATCAACCTTTTCATTATTTGAACTTAGTGGGCATATTTATACGAGAACAGCTAGAAAAAATATTAGAGAATAGTTGTGAGAATAAGAGATAAATAATATGGGAGTAATGAAAATGTCTGAACTATAAAAAAATAACAATAATGAGCGAGGATAATAACACTTTCCTCATACTATGTGCGCATTTTTTCGGCGAGGTTGTAATTGGATTAAGGTAAAAATTTGCTTCACCTGGTGTACCTACCATGGCGGAGACTGCTTCAGTCAATGTGCATGTTATAAACGGTAAATATTCATTGATATAAATACAATTATGTAGACATTGGTTACAAAATCATAAGCTTATTTAAAAAAGAGTTTTAAATACCACTTAAACACTCACTCATCATGCCATGGCGATGGAATGACGTCACACCGTTCCAAACAAAACTTTTCTGTATGTCTAAAATTAAACGTCAGAACAGTGTTTTGCAGCAGTTCCCCTTACAGCAATAACGAATGAATCTTTTTTTATTGTTTCACTCAATTTTTTTTTTTCGAGTTGACTATGCTATTTACCAAATTTGATCTTAACAGCTTCACCGGACTACTCTTCACTCACAGCTCAGGCTAACTGCGATACGAAACTAAGTTGATTGATACCATGTCTGTATACACTATCATTATTTCACATGGATACATTCCCTTATAGAGCGGTGTTTAGTAGGTAGAGAATAAAGTAACAAAGGCTGATTATGATGTTGTTATTCAAAAACCTAGTCAGAGTCATTAAAATTACTGTAATGTTTTTATAATTACCTTAGTATATCGAGGGAAGAAAGCAGAATTATCCTAATTTGAAAGCCCTAATTAACACCAGAGCCAAAAAACTATTTGAAAAATTCATAACTCATATTATTTTTATAGAGAGTAGAAAGTTGAAAATTGGTATGTACGTATATAGCAAGCAATTTCAAGCAGCCTTTGTGCCACATAAACAAAGTAGTCACTATTTTATTTAAAAAAATGCATATTTTACCCTAGTTACGACAATTTTTTTATGTGTAGTGTTAAAACTAGACAAAAAAAGGTTGTAACGAAGAAAAATGTAATCGTAAGAAAAAGAGATCCAGACCATTCGAAGCGATATTTTTTTTTAAATAAAAACTTAAAACGTGATTTAGCCCAAAATGTAAGTTACGACATTTCCACTTTTTCCCGTCGATAAGTTTGCCATTTAAAAACAAAATATATAAAAGGAAAGCGACAATTAATTAACGAAAGGAAATCTCGATTTATTAATAATTATTAAAAACGGAAGAAATATCTAAGCCATATATTAAAGTAAAATTGGTACAACAAAAGTCGTATATCGGAAATGCCTCCTTGAACTTACTTCCTACTTTCTTGTGTGTGAGCAAACCATTAGTCACTTGCGGTGTTCCAAAGTTTGCAACTTCTGCTCCGCAGTTAATGAGAGGAGCTTAAAGATTTTCCGAAGCTTTGTTGCAAACTCAGAGATGCCGCCGAGTGGCTTCTTCTGTCATTAGTGTTGCTACTTAGGATGTTAATATTAATAGTTATTGAACATGCCTGTTCATAATTAACTCACCTACTACGTTGAGTTGAAAAGCTAGTGACATTTTCGGTTCAGTATTGACCTGACACTCGTAGATGCCAGCGTCCCTCTCTTGAGGAAACTTTATTTGTAGCGTCCAGTTTTCAGATTTCTCTGGTCTTATCACCTAAGGAGAATAAAGTGAAGGTGTTAAATATATATGTAATCCGCTCTTGGTCATGAATTTGCGAGATTTAGCAAAATTAAGATTAACTGGTATCAGATTATCTCAACCTACATATAAAGAATCGAAAGCAGTATAACTGAAATCAGATCCACTATAGTCTAAGAATTTCGTGGGCAACCATCCTACGGGTCGTCAGAGGTTGGTGCGGATGGGGTACTCAAGACGTTAACGGGGACGGATGATGATGTAGAAAGGGAACGACCTGCTACCTCATCCCGCGTACGTATGTCGCAGCCCAGGACGGTCGTGCATGAACTCTATACCTTTACCCAAACTATTACAAAAGCAAAGACTAAATACATAAGTAAAATATTATATAAAATGGAAATAACTATAATATGCTTTAAAGCTGCGAAATATATTTGCTATTTGTAGAAAAATGTTTACACGTACCTGAAATCTTTGGTCTGATGTATAAGTTAAAATCCCAGCTGTAAGTATATGTAGATCCCTTTTCCTTATCCATGATACCTGCAATAAAGGAATATTGTCCAATATAAAACAAATATTTAAGAATATGTAATAAAGAATTAAAATAGATAACTCAGTACAAATAGGAGTGCTGTCCAAAATAAACATATCTCTAAATATGCTCACAATATGCTTAAAAACACTTTCACAATCTTGTAGTTTTTCAAAATCAAATGAGAAAGCGACACTGCGAGTGTTCTGAAGAGCTGTTCAATTTAATACCTTCCTCTCCTTTTCATACCCGAACCACGCGTGCTGGGCTCCGGAGCCATAGTTTTACGGTAAATCCTATCTGGGCACGAACTAAAAAGTTCGCAACTTCTTATCTCTGCCGTACCGTGAAGCTGTGGAACAATCTCCCGGCCAGTGTGTTCCCTCCTTCCTATAATATGGGGTCCTTCAAGCGTAACGTGAAGAGACATTTATGCAAGCCGGCATGACAGCGGCGACCGGTGAGGGATAGTGTGTCTCTCGGTGGTCGCCATTGTTTTTAGATTATACTGTGCTCACCATCAGGCACAGTAAAGTCACTTTGCCGTGCTACGATAAAAAAAAAAATGTCATAGGAAAAGTCCAAGGCATAGGAAACTATTATGTAACCAAATATGAAAATTATCAAATCTGGTTAAAGTTTTAGTCATAAACTCGCAGTTTTGGAGGAAAAGCATACAGACATTTTCTCTATTATACATCCTTATGACTCGAAATAAAGTGAGCGAGCCCTTTTAATCTCCATTCTACTTATTTCGTTTAGGCCTTTAAAATGCATTAATTCTTTTAGTGTCTCATCGATAATAGCTTCAACGAAAGGTTTCACTATAATCATAATAAAAAAATACTTGAAACTTTCCTAATTATATAAGAAACTGTAGTTAAAGTTCCTGTAGCTTCTAAGAAGCAAATTGTGTTAACAAGTTGAATGTAGTTTGAAATTTCCTTGTTTAAATAAGTTGCACATTATTTAACATGCTCATAATTGTTGAATATTAATATTTATATTTCTTATTACTTTGAAGATTGGGCATAATCTCCCCTTTTATTAAAGTGAATATAAAGCCCAAGATGTAACACGCTAAGTTTAAAGACAACATACTGTTTAGTTGCCGGCACATACCGATAGTGACTTGTCGCTATAGATTGTCTATTTGAGGGAGATAACTGTTCAGATGGGAATAAGAAGAATAGTCTAAAGGTGGCTAGTTTCCTGTTACATAAAAATGGCAATATAGAAAGTAAACCATACTCTTGGGGAACTTCGTTTTTAACCCGAACGGTGGTGCCGCTCAAGCAGGTACTATAAATAAAGCTAAAGTCTACAGAAAAATTGTAATGGTAAAAGATTCCATCAGACTTCGTAACTATATAATAATAATCATACGTACGATGGTACAACAAAATAATCCCAAGGAGGGTTGATGTCAGGCAGGCGGCCGATTGTAAAAATTAAGCCAAATCATATACCACAACATGACAAACATGTTGTACCGACCCTACTTAGGCTAAGAAGAAGAAGATGGGAATAAGAAGAAGTCCTACCATTGTTTCATCGTGGGGATCAGTGAAAAAGTTTCGAGGCCGCTATTTTTGATACTTTGCACCGGGATTGGGTATGCAGTTCAGAGTGATTATCAGATGGTTTACGACTCTATGGAAATTATTAGTCACAGGGAATTCGGTATGCGCTCGTATCGAGAATTTTATGGAGATCAATCAACCTTTTCATTATTTGAACTTAGTAGACATATTAATAGGAGAACAGCTAGAAAAAATATTAGAGAATATTTGTGAGAATAAGAGATAAATAATATGAGAGTAATGACAATGTCTGAACTATAAAAAAATAACAATAATGAGCGACGATAATAACACTTTGCCCGAACTATGTGCGCATTTTTTCGGCGAGGTTGTAATTGGATTAAGGTGAAAATTTGCTTCACCTGGTGTACCTACCATGGCGGAGACTGCTTCAGTCAATGTGCATGTTATAAACGGTAAATATTCATTGATATAAATACAATTATGTAGACATTGGTTACAAAATCATAAGCTTATTTAAAAAAGAGTTTTAAATACCACTTAAACACTCACTCATCATGCCATGGCGATGGAATGACGTCACACCGTTCCAAACAAAACTTTTCTGTATGTCTAAAATTAAACGTCAGAACAGTGTTTTGCAGCAGTTCCCCTTACAGCAATAACGAATGAATCTTTTTTTATTGTTTCACTCAATTTTTTTTTTTCGAGTTGACTATGCTATTTACCAAATTTGATCTTAACAGCTTCACCGGACTACTCTTCACTCAAAGCTCAGGCTAACTGTATGGACACGAAACTAAGTTGATTGATACCATGTCTGTACATGCTCTCATTAGTTCACATGGATACATTCCCTTATAGAGCGGTGTTTAGTAGGTAGAGAATAAAGTAACAAACGCTGATTATGATGTTGTTATTCAAAAACCTAGTCAGAGTCATTAAAATTACTGTAATGTTTTTATAATTACCTTAGTATATCGAGGGAAGAAAGCAGAATTATCCTAATTTGAAAAGCCCTAATTAACACCAGAGCCAAAAAACTATTTGAAAAATTCATAACTCATATTATTTTTATAGAGAGTAGAAAGTTGAAAATTGGTATGTACGTATATAGCAAGCAATTTCAAGCAGCCTTTGTGCCACATAAACAAAGTAGTCACTATTTTATTTAAAAAAATGCATATTTTACCCTAGTTACGACAATTTTTTTATGTGTAGTGTTAAAACTAGACAAAAAAAGGTTGTAACGAAGAAAAATGTAATCGTAAGAAAAAGAGATCCAGACCATTCGAAGCGATATTTTTTTTTAAATAAAAACTTAAAACGTGATTTAGCCCAAAATGTAAGTTACGACATTTCCACTTTTTCCCGTCGATAAGTTTGCCATTTAAAAACAAAATATATAAAAGGAAAGCGACAATTAATTAACGAAAGGAAATCTCGATTTATTAATAATTATTAAAAACGGAAGAAATATCTAAGCCATATATTAAAGTAAAATTGGTACAACAAAAGTCGTATATCGGAAATGCCTCCTTGAACTTACTTCCTACTTTCTTGTGTGTGAGCAAACCATTAGTCACTTGCGGTGTTCCAAAGTTTGCAACTTCTGCTCCGCAGTTAATGAGAGGAGCTTAAAGATTTTCCGAAGCTTTGTTGCAAACTCAGAGATGCCGCCGAGTGGCTTCTTCTGTCATTAGTGTTGCTACTTAGGATGTTAATATTAATAGTTATTGAACATGCCTGTTCATAATTAACTCACCTACTACGTTGAGTTGAAAAGCTAGTGACATTTTCGGTTCAGTATTGACCTGACACTCGTAGATGCCAGCGTCCCTCTCTTGAGGAAACTTTATTTGTAGCGTCCAGTTTTCAGATTTCTCTGGTCTTATCACCTAAGGAGAATAAAGTGAAGGTGTTAAATATATATGTAATCCGCTCTTGGTCATGAATTTGCGAGATTTAGCAAAATTAAGATTAACTGGTATCAGATTATCTCAACCTACATATAAAGAATCGAAAGCAGTATAACTGAAATCAGATCCACTATAGTCTAAGAATTTCGTGGGCAACCATCCTACGGGTCGTCAGAGGTTGGTGCGGATGGGGTACTCAAGACGTTAACGGGGACGGATGATGATGTAGAAAGGGAACGACCTGCTACCTCATCCCGCGTACGTATGTCGCAGCCCAGGACGGTCGTGCATGAACTCTATACCTTTACCCAAACTATTACAAAAGCAAAGACTAAATACATAAGTAAAATATTATATAAAATGGAAATAACTATAATATGCTTTAAAGCTGCGAAATATATTTGCTATTTGTAGAAAAATGTTTACACGTACCTGAAATCTTTGGTCTGATGTATAAGTTAAAATCCCAGCTGTAAGTATATGTAGATCCCTTTTCCTTATCCATGATACCTGCAATAAAGGAATATTGTCCAATATAAAACAAATATTTAAGAATATGTAATAAAGAATTAAAATAGATAACTCAGTACAAATAGGAGTGCTGTCCAAAATAAACATATCTCTAAATATGCTCACAATATGCTTAAAAACACTTTCACAATCTTGTAGTTTTTCAAAATCAAATGAGAAAGCGACACCGTTGTTAGTGGAAGTTGCACCTACCCATAATAAATACCACAATAATATAGTAACTGATTTAAAAAGAATTGGTGTCTTTTAAAAGTATTCTTTTTTACCCAGCGAATGAACGACGTGATATATTAAACAGTCATTACTGCCAAACACAGATGACAGCGGGGATTCGAAGCGTGGGTGCTGCAGATAATGCAATGTGCCTCGAACAGAAAATTGAAAGTATTTGAAAAATAAATTTGAAATCGGTGTGCAGGTGTCCTGTGAAAATAGATAACTGTTTTTTATCTTTTTGATTTATAAAAATTGATGCATAAAGTAGAACCATAAAACGGTATGAAAATTTAAATACCTTTTTTCATATTTGTATTTTAAAATATAGATTTGACACTTTACTTGAGAATGGTTGCTACCTTGTCTTGATTTTCAAAGGATTCCTGATTGAAATGATTATTAATTTGAATATGTAGGTTATTGGGACCACCATAATGACGATGATTGCCGATATTCTCGTCGCAAACAAATTCAAAACAACCGGTAATATGGACACGAGGCTTGTTTCCCAAGTAGATAATACTCATAAGTAATATTTCCTCTTCGAGTAGACCTTGTTCCCGTTTGAGATCAATTCACACTAAAATTATCCCGAATCGATACGAGAGGCTGACAGAAGTTACCTATAAATTTGGAATATTCAAAGTAGGCCGGTGGGTCAATGAAAATGGAGCGAACTTCTTATTGCTATTCAATCAAGATTTTATCATTGTTAGAATCATTAATTCCGGATTATTCATTTAAATCTTGGATGAAAAAGAGACATAGTAATCTGTGATAATTAGCTAATGGGGCCTAGTTATAATATTTTATAAAATGTAGAAAACCAGTATGCAGTGAATAGGATTCTAGCCATAACTGAGGTCAGTCTATTATAGCTTTCTACACATTTGGACTGACTAATAATCATAGATGTATAAAATAATATTGAAGTTCCACTTTAGAACGACCTAAATAATTTGAAGGATTTACTATTGATATTGAAGTTCCACAAATTTAGAACGACCTAAATAATTTGAAGGAATTACTATGATATAGGTTGTAGCAGTGAAGCTGTGAAGGCCAGTTAAGCAAAGAGCATCCTTAGTTCGAAAAAAAAACCAAGACATAGGCTATCGTTAGACAATAATCTTGGTGTTACGTAATGAAGAAGAAGAAAATTGTGAAGCGCTAAGCCTTAAAGAGAACTGTTAATTATAGCCGTAAACTCAGCGATAAGCGCTTTTTATGTGAGGATAATATCTAGCTAAATCAGAACTTCAAAATATTTTGTCCACATATTTCGTAATGTTGTTGATTTACCACGAAAACATGTAATCAGTAAGATACAAGTTCACGTAAGTGGTATTTGTTATCGTTTACTTTAAAATATCATCGGAAATTTAGTATCTTATCCTTTAACGCTATAGAAAGTAATTTAACTAAAGTTTTGCCCTACCCTATGGTAAATTCGGTTATTATCTTGTATCTTATAAACCGTTAACTGCCTTACTAAGTGCTCAAATAATCCAAAAGTTTTAGGTAATGGTTTGAACAGAATCTAGTAGAAGTATGTTATTATTTTATTAGTATATCAAAGTGATATAATTATAACTGTCTCAACTTAACAAGCAAGATAGTCAGTATCACAATATATCAGTATAAATATATTAGATACTGCAGACACCAACAAATCCAAGATTCAGACGAAAGTATATTCGTTCTAATAATCGCCGCGAGGGATTTGTTCAGACTAGACTTTCATAAATAAATTTAAAATAGTCTGGGACAAAGCATCCCTTGATGCATATAGTAAATCTACACATGAATGGAATAAAATTCGATTATATTGCTTCAAGTTATTCTGTATATAATCGGACGTTGAGTAAATAATAAAAGAAAAAATCAAATAAAAGTTTGAGCTTCAATGCCACTCCGACGTGTACATCATGTACAAGTTTGAATAGTGTTTTCGTACGCTACTAAACTTCGTTAAGGATATAACCATCTCCAAAGACTTCTTCATTGTCGCGATGGCAGGAAACAATTGACAAATGAATAAATGGAGTTACATTTATAAACGGGATGAGATATTGGCGAAACCTCTCCTACAGATTGTTTTATGGTGAGTTTCGTACGGAGTTGTTTGTTTGGAGGAGTGATATTATAGAATTTTAGGCAATGTAATTTTAGAGTAGTTTAATCGTTTAGAATCGTTTCCTAGGTACCATATTATTACCTCATATGATAAGAGGTCCTTTAGGCCAAACATGAACGTAAAATGATTTACAGGCAATGGACCTAAATAGTCTGATACTTTTTTTTAAGTCTTTGAAATTAGATCAATCTTAACATGATGGCGAGCTTATGTTACACGTGCTGCCCGGGTGGTGCAAGAGAAACAAAATTTTGACCGCTGCAATGTTCCACATATAATGAACCTCACACGACACATAGATTAATTAATCAATTGACGATAATGAAAGATGGATACTCTATTCATCCGTAAAATTTAATAGATACATTCCTAACGTCAAGTACAGTAGGATTATTTTATATTATAGGGGGCAAAAGAACAGGCTGGTCACCTGATGGTAATTAATCACCGCCATCCATAGACACTAGCAACACCGGGGGAGTGGCCAGTGAGTTGCCAGCCTGTGTTTGGGGAGAGAGGGGTTGGGGAAGTGGGGGTCCTCTGGCGCTCTCACTGACCGAATGAAACGCAACAATGCAAGCAATGTTACTTCACATTGGTTTTCTGTGAGAGGGTGGTACTACCCCAGGCGAGCCGACCCATTCATACTGAAACCAGTAATAGCTTCAGTGTGGTTCTACCACCTACTAAAAGAGATACGTATACTGGGGTTGTATAAAATATCATAAATACACTTACGGCTTTATCCCCAAGTTGTTCAACTCGACAGTGCAGGAAGGCTGTCTGCCCCACAACTGTAGTCACATTGCGGGGTACGTTGTACTCGAAGTAAGGAAAAGACCCGACACTGTCCTCTCCGTAGTGCGCCGTCCCTGCATTAGTAAGAAAATTAGGAGAATTAAATATAAGAAACTGTTAAAGAAGAGAATCAATAATTGTACAGATCAGTAGATTTATTACTCAGTATTAAGTTTGTTTACATTTTATAGGTTTCGGCGTTTTTGACTACAATCGTAACTGATGTTAAATGACTAAGGGGTGTAAGGGGTGTCGAATAGTCTCATAAAACATGAGACACCCAAGCCAACCTCACCTGCACGTGGTGCACCTTGCTGAATAACGAACGAGGCGATGGCGAAAGCGGGGTGTTAGGGTTTTACAGCCTTACTGGGTCGCAACCATCATGTATATGGCGAAAAAGCCCGTCATAGTGATTCGCTTCTGCGGGTCGCGTTTTGGTATCAGCATATGCATATCCAGCTTTTCGCAGGCCGGCATGACAGCGGCGACCGGCGATGGATAGTGTGCCACTCGGTGGTCGTCATTGTTTTGAGATCGTACTGTGATTGCCGTCAGGCAATCGTTTTGCAGTGCTACAATAAAAAAAAATTAAATAAACTAAGATGGTAAGCATGCTAAACCTAAAAGGGTGCTCACAAGTGCGGGTGTTGGAACACATCCACAGGTGCTTGGCGACAGACCTATCTAATACGCTATCTTGTATTTTTTCCCTTCGTTGTTTTTCAATTGACTCGAAGTCCGAAC
The DNA here is from genome assembly GCA_015888305.1 of Antheraea pernyi. Lineage (NCBI taxonomy): Eukaryota > Metazoa > Arthropoda > Insecta > Lepidoptera > Saturniidae > Antheraea > Antheraea pernyi. The sequence continues at coordinate 17,503 of MU160733.1, read as the reverse complement.
ACGCTATCAACTATGGCAATCACCACTTAGCAAGTACACTATATTTATTTTGACAAACCAGTGTAAATATCTGAGTGAACAGCAGAATATATCACGGTATTTATTATATTTGTCATTAACTGATACGCGTCCGCTACATTATGTCTGTCTTTTATTTTTATTGGCGGTTCAAGACGTAGGCCAAAGTATATGGAAAAAATGGCATAGTATCAATGGAAACCAAAAAATAAGTATTCTCGAAACATCTAGAGCCTATCATTTTGTAGGTGGTAAAGCCACGCTGAAGCTCTGAACTGAACTGGTTTCGGTATGAATGGGTCGACTTGCTCGGGGTAGTACAACCCTCTCACAGAAAACCGCAGTGAAGTAACAGTGCTTGCATTACTGCGTTTCGTTGTATCAGTGAGAGCACCCCCCCTCCCCAAAAAAAATCGACGAAAAATTCAGCAACGGATAATAGTCCCATGTCAATACATTCTATACTTTTGACGTGATTGAGTCTCAAAGGAACTATTATCATTATATGTATTTAGAGGAATATTGGATAAGGCTTGGTACATCGACTATACTTAATGTAATAAGGATGGGTTAAGAACTTTGTATACGCTTGACTGTTTAAACCAGTAGGGATATTACGTTAGCTGTTTAGGGTTACATGAGTCTTGACAGTCGGGCGTATAAATTTCTCAACGTACGGAATATTCGTAAACGCTGAAGAATACCTTTGGGAGACGATTCTGAACAAGGGTCGTTATGAAATAAAGGAGAATATCGGTACAAAACGAACTTAAAAACTTTCCGTAAAATTATTTTCAATGCAATAGACGATTTCAAGAGCCTATTACTTAGTGATCAGAGAAATGTAGTTTATATTCTGCTGCTTTTGGTAACAATTGAGAATGTGATACTATATATTATATACTATTCGCCCATGGGAAGGACATATTCAAATGCTTTTTTGATTAGCTTTCACTATTAACACTTGTTTTTCAATGATTTATTAGTCTAGCAGCTGAAGAAGTTTTGGCCTTTTCTATACTATGTTGTTGACTGCTTCAACATCTTCATTTAAATGGTCGCTTAATTTCAAGTTTAATTCTGATCAAATAATAACATGTAAATTATAATAATTAAGAAAATAAAAACATAGATTATAATGAAACGCTTACAGTCTTAAATTGTGTAATTGAAAGTGATGCCAAGAACTAATCAAATGATGAATATTTGACAACACTAGTGAGCGCCCAGTGGTCGACATTCGACCATAGTTCATTGATTTTTTAAGAACTTTATTAGGGTTCTTTCGTCAAAGGGTACTTCTATAATCAAAGGTTTTCATCATGGCTACTTAGTTATTTGCCCCTGTTTTAAAATTATATAAACATTTTTTTTAAATCTATATCTAAATGAAAATTGAAATTAATTATAGATTTGAAACAAAAACAGGCATAGGGTCGTAAGGCTCTAAAATTCTAAGTAAACATAACTTTACGAAAATAAAGTAGTTTATCAATTAATTATTAATGTATATAAGTATATATATTATGAATTTATATATTATATTATTATAAAATGAATCTAATATTTGACCAGTTCATTTCAAGGGGCATGTAAGGGATGCAAAGTCGTTCATGTTAAAAATATTGAAAAGGTAATTAATTGGAACGTAAGAGTAAAGTGACGGATCTGTCAAAATGTCATTTCCCTTTACATGTGTGTATATGTTATGTAAAATTCTAGCAGTAGTGTTAGTAATGTATATTTTAATTAATTTAATATGCTTGTAATGCATTTTATATTTTTTTTAAATAGCTTTCTGCACTTCTCCGCCAAATAAACTTTAACTATGCCTAATTTCACGTTCATCCGTTCACGCAATTCGTTTAAAAAGGGGAACAGAGTTTTGGTTTCATGTATTAATATATAAGATATATATGTAAGTCAAATATGTAATAAAAAGAGAAGTTTTCACAGAGTATCTCATTAAATGCGTTCGCGGAATTCCGTTTGTTTTACAAACAGAATGTCAAATGAGACAATTAGCAGGGACAAAGGTATGTTGATTAAGAAATTATTTAACGGTAACAACATCTAAACCGTGACACAGGTTTCATTTTAGGAGTTGTTTGCCTCCTCTTTTTGTGATTGGTGATGGCTTAATGAAGATTCTGGAAAAGGTATTGTGTTTCTTTTTTAATTATGAATATTCTCACGATTGTTCTGACTTATACTTAATGAAAAGCTAATGATAAAATGCATATATCTTTTTCTCTATTAGTCTTTGTTTTATTAAAATTCACTCTATCAAAAGTTTTTGTAATTTCAATGGCGCCGCGACTTAAGTCTGAGAGAAAAGTAAATAAGCAAATGGACTAAATACGTTCAGATGACTTTACTACTCATTGTTTTGTACATCAGGTTCGACGTGGACAAAGTCGCGGGCGGCAAATAAATGCAAACAAATGGGGGTGTAAGGGATGTCGACTAACATCATAAGACAAGCCTGCTGAATAAGGAACGAGGCAATGGCGAAAGCACCCCGCTAGGATTTTACAACGTAACTGAGTCGCAACCATCATGTATATGGCGAAAAAGCCCGTCATAGTGATTCGCTTCTGCTGGTCGCGTTTCGGCATCAGCCTGTGCATATCCAGCTTTTTGCAGGCCGGCATGACAGTGGCGACCAGCGATGGATAGTATGTAACTCCGTGGTCGCCATTGTTTTTGGATTGTACTGTGCTTACCATCAGGCATAGTGCAGACATTTTGCCGTGCTACAATAAAAAAAAGCCGCACTGAAGTGTGCGGTTATATACATTAGACAGTTGATTTTTGTTTATATATATATATTAATATTGATCCGGTATTTTCAGTCGTTGCATCCAAACAGTATTTTAGTCTATCTCATAGTAACTAATACTTCAGTTTTAACTTTGTCGCTCTCCAATTTTGCTACGTTTTTATTAACTCGTGCTGTTCGTACGAAATATTGAAAGGAACGAACGAACTAAACGAACCGGGGTCAATTAATGTTAAATGATCACCACCGTCCATAGACACACCAGGGGAGTCGCAAGTGTGTTGCCAGCGTATGTATGGGGAAGAGGGGAGTGGAAGGGGAGAAGGGGAAGGGAGGTGGGCCTCCAGCGCTCTCACTGACCGAATGAAACGCAACGATGCAAGCACTGTTACTTCACGTCGGTTTTCTGTGAGAGGGTGGTAATACCGCGGGCGAGCCGACCCATTCATGTACCCAGTAACTCTTAAATTAACTTCTTAATAAACTTCAGGATCTTAAAAAATTTCAACATAACTCGGGTTTTAACGGTAGTGTAAGTTAATAAAGAGAAAATAATAGAACAATAAACATTTCTTAAATTTATACCCATTCAAAAAAATCTAAAATTAAATCACAAAATTTTGTATACAAACCTGAGAAGTAAAAGTTTCATATTTTTTGTTCATTTTAAAAAACGTAACGTATATTTTTGGTCCGTTCGTAAGAAATTATATTTCATAACCACAAATATCAAAATAAATCACACACGCTCCTCGTAGTGATGTATTGCCGGACTTTGGAAAAGTTTGGGCAACGGAATAGCGATCTAAATACCAGATGTTATATCTAAGGGATAAAGGTTGCCTTATGAATAAATACCACATTTTATGAAGTAGTTTTTATTATATTTTTTTACCAATAAACTTTCTATGATAATTATATAGGGACTTTCCTCTAGAGTACTGAATAAAATACGAATTGAATTGTGGTTCTTCGCTTTTAAAAATAGAAATAAAAAATTAAAAATAGATAGAAAATAGATTGCACTCATGTTAAATTTAAAATTACTTTTATTTAATTAGATGACGTCATAATTGAATATTACATAACAACGTTCCTTATACAATTGAGACGAATCTAAAGACACCCTCATTTGATGTCAAAGTTCCTAAATTATGGAGTGTGCTAACAAAACAGCCACACATCCATCGAAAAATAAGAACCACATACTGCGCAATGGATTTAAAAAATCCATATCTATATTTTGGCACTGAATGTTCTCTCCTAATTAGATAATTTAGTTAAATAAATAATACTTTCTATTCCACTAATGGTAACTATGTTGTTAGTGTTAACATAAAATTTAATTGTGTAGTTTACTAAACTTAGTTTTTGTGGACCTAGTTTTCTAGGTGGTAGAGCCACGCTGATGCTATTACTGGTTTCAGCATGAATGAGTCGGCTCGCCCGGGGTAGTACCACCCGACCTACAGAAAACCGACGTGAAGTAACAGTGCTTGCATTGTTGCGTTTCGTTCGGTCAGTGAGAGCACCGGAGACCCACTCCCCCTCTCCTTCCACTTTCCCGTTCTCTTCGTCCCCCCTCCCCCAACACAGACTGCCAACGCACTTGCGACTCCCCTAGTGTTGCAAGTGTCTATGGACGGTGGTGATCACTTAACATCAGGTGACTCACCTGTTCGTTTGCCTCCTATGATATAAAAAAAACCTTCCTCGGGTAAAATGGCTTACTCCAGTGATAACAACAGGTTGCGATTTTTGGTTTATATATCTAGCTTTTGAATGCTGCGGATCGCAATTCCTCTTTCCATTTTGCCTTTGATTTATGTACTTCTATGACGTTCCTATGGTCTTTACCCATCTGTTCAATGTAATACGGGTAACGTGCCTTACCCATTTCAGATCATTTCAGACCACGAACAAAGGATGGAGAATCGATTATTTTGGTATTTAACCTTATTTTTTGTTACATTTTCTGTCTATCAAAATCAACATGCATACATACGTCCAGTAAGACAAAAGAAAAACCATTCACATATCATTTTAAAATATAGGTAAGTTGATAGAATTACAAATACTTTAATGTGATTAAACAACGTAATGCGATAGTCGTATTAGAGCTTGCTATTGTAGATAAAGCGCTTACTATAAAATGTAGGAAATTTCTATATATAATGAAAATACAGTTGGTTTTAAGGTCAATCAAGTCAAAACTACCGCACGTATATATATAAAACTATGACCATTCGATACGGATTTTTTTGTAGATGGTTCTAGAATACCTATACATTGGCTTAACCCTTTGCCATTTTTTAAATCAAAGGTTTATTCAATGCAAAGCGTAGCGGGCTAATCTTAGCGGGTTAACTGAATCTCTAGTGTAGGAATTCCAATATCGATTGTCTTTGAAATGTACTTGATCCAGAAGATAGACATTGCATACTAATATAGTTTAATAAGCTGATGGCCAGTCGACTATCATAAGATATGGGATAGTTCGCTAGCCCGCATAAACAATCCATGGCTGATAAGATATCATTACAGGTTGTTAAGAAAATAATAACCTAAGGCACACCCATTTTAAACGGGCACACACTATGACCAATAGCGATTACAATTAATAACCGAGATTATTTAAGTGAATGCAGTTTGGCGCACCTTCTTATGGATTAAATCATCGTACGCAAAACTTGTGTTCACTTCCATACTTGCGGTGAAATTAAAAGAATAAACAGGTGTGTCCAAGACACACGATAGAAGTGAAACTTCTGTATTACAGTAAAAAAATACAACAAAAAGTCCATCAAGTACTGACCGTGCCCGATGTTGCTTAACTTCGGTGATCGGAAAGGACCGGTGTTTTCAACACTTGACTCGACACAGTGTTTACTTCCACCATTTTTCGTCACATAAAAGGAACTTCAAAGCCATAAGAAGTTTCACTTCAATATCAATTAATTGCAAATTAAGTATTTACGAACACCATTCTCCAACCCTTGAAACAGTAAACTCGGTAGTATTTAAGCTACCTTTAACAGATGCCAATACCTTGAAAGCTGATGTCTCTACAACCTAAATATAGGTAACACTTCATGAATCAGTACGCTCATGAATCAGTACAGTACTCTTCAAATAGAAACAACAGCGGGAGTGTAGTTGGATTACATCGGAAAATGTATTTACGTTGGTGCTACAACAATCAAATCTCTTATATTCTGCACAAAGTTTCTAATTTTGTGCCAAAGTCACGTCGATTCTAAATATATAAATCCAGTGTCATGTCAACCTACGCACCGATCTTCATGAAACTTGACATTTATATATTCGGTTGAGTGCCTTAAGCGCCATCCTTAGTTGTCCGGTGAAGCTGTGAAGACCCTGCCAATAGCGTAGTCAGTTCGAGAAAAAAAAATTGACATTTATATACAACTTGGTCCAACATGAGAGATAGCGTAATTTATATTTCGTTTAATGACCTTATCTATCTATCTATACCTTTAAACAAGCAATTGTTATATATTTTTACAGTTATATATTCAAGATCTCGGAAACGGCGGCAGCGATTTCCGTGAAACTTAGTATGTAGGTGGTTTCTGGGACGATAAATGGATCCAGCTAGATTTCGTTCATAGAAAACTTATTTATCTGAGTTTTCAGGCAATGAAAAAATATAGCTAGAATATAAAGGTAAATTTCGCCGCTGCTGTCAAATCGGATGCTTCGAAAATCCGTCTAACCCCAGTTTGAATCCAAGTGAGACCAAAAGAGAGATATATCTTTTTTAATATAACATGCTAATTTTGTGAAGCAAACCTAACAGTTTATTTTAATTTAACAATGTTTTTTAAAGACCCGAGCTAGGCTCGGTAGTCCAGGTACTTATTTTTTAATTACAAATTAAATTATTGTCAATGTTGGTTATATGATGCACGTGTTCTGTTAATATATTTACTACGTAGCCTCGCTTTGTCTTTATAAAGTTGTTAGGCATACTCATCACCCCATAATGCAAAATACTTTAACATAATTTTAATTCAATATAAAATAACTGAGCCACAGCAACACGTTGCTGGATCAGCTAGTCTATTTTATATTAAAGAAAAACTAATTTAGAAATACACAAAGAAGTCCGCTAAAGGCAGATACAGGTACTCGTGGTAATGCGTTCAGACGTTTCTATGTACTTTCAAAAGCACTAAGAGGCTTAGCCTGAGCCATCAGGTCAAGTGGTACGTCCGTGTGAGGCTTCCCGCTAAGCTAGTTACATTAATAACGAGTCTAGAACGTCTTGAGCCGGGAAGCGTTTAGTTCTAACTGGAGATTTTGAGAGCAAGTGCCCTGTTGCAGCTAAAGTTAAACTGTATAGCGTTGGCGTAGCTTTGCTTGAATATCTTTAATTGCTTGATCTACTTAATTTCATGCATCATCTTTTGGAGTAAATAGTGTAAACAATTTTTAGTCTAGCCACTAAAATACTTGTAGAATTTCACGTTCAGCCTGTAATCAGTAAATAAAAGATATATGTTTAACTTGAAATATAAGATCATCCCCAGCCTCTAGGGCACCCATTACAGGACCCTATGGCCTCTTCCCGAATGAAGTTAGGGACATAATCATCACAGCAACCCACGTATTAGCTATATCAAACTCCGAGAAATCCATAGTAATATGTTTTCTCACATACGGTGGCACTACAAGAAGATTTGTCAGATCCAGTTCGCGCTGTTTTACTTCACCGTTAATGGATAGTGGTGTTACAAATTTAAATTTTTAACTTAAATTAGTAAAATTCATCAAAAGTCCTCAGAGATACCTTTTGATTATCATAAGTTCCGTTCCCATTAATCTTCAAAATTTTCATACTATGTTTATTTGATTGTTACTTGCATTTATTCTCCTGGTTCAGTACTTCATAATAAAGTGAACTAGTGGGCGCCCAGTGCTCGACATTCGACCATAGTTCATTGATTTTTTTAAGTTTACATTTTATTAGGGTTAATATCACTGTTGAATGTAGAATGAAAAAAGGTAATTCGAACGTAAGAGTAAAATAATACATACAGTCGAGCATAGCAACCTTCTTCACAACCTTTTTTGAAGTCCTTTATTAACAGATGTCAAAATGTCTTTTTTATTTACATGTGTGTATATGTTGTGTAAAATTGAAGCAGTAGTGTGAGTAATGCATATTTTAATTAAATTAATGTACTTCTAATGTATTGTATATAAAATAAATAGCTTTCTGCACTTCTCCTCCATATAAACTTTAACTATGCCAAGTTTCACGTTCATCCGTTCACGCATTTTCTCTCAAAAAGGGATACAAAGTTTGGGCTTCACGTATTAATATATAGATAGTTTAACTGGAATGGTATCTTTTAACCTTCTATATACTATTATTTCACATTCATCCCAAAGTCATAAAGTCCTTCCTCACACACAAGTATTTACATTGTTTTCTACTACTGTTACTAGACACATTTAGGTCAATAAATCACTGTAATTTGTAAAGGGTATCGAAATAACTGTGATAACATCTTTCGCTTCAAATGAAATTGAATTAAAATAAATTAAGATTCGTCTTAACGAAATGAGATTCGCCCTTTTTCGATAAAATTTTGGACATAAAGAAATCTTACGAATTACGTGCCTACACCTGTCGAATTTTATTAAAACTTGTCCAAACACGACG
>MU160732.1:47430-67347 GCA_015888305.1 Antheraea pernyi | reverse complement strand
AAGGCATAATGTATAAATAAATAAATGAATAAATAACACTGAAGCCTGTTAATTAAATAAAAATAAGAAAAATTGACAAAAACTGAAACGAAAAAAGATACCAACTGAACTAATTTATATAGACTAGTGATTGCAAATCGATCATAATTCATTAATTCTTCTAGTTACAATATTAAGGAAGAAAATACCCGAAAACAAAATGAGAACATTAAACTTCACTCATCTATACTTAATATTATAAAGAGGTAAAGTTTGTGAGTTTGTGACGTTGTAGGGGGTAATCTCAGGAACTACTGGTCCGATTTGAAAATTTCTTTCAGTGCTATATAGCTCATTTATCGAGGAAGGTTATAGGCTATATATCATCAAGCTAAGACTTATAGGAGCAGAGCACCAATGAGAAATATATCAAAATTGGGGTTTTTTCCACTTGAGAGTTTCCACTTGAGACTTGAGAGTTTCGACAAGAACGAAGTCGCGGGCAGAGGCTAGTATCTATTAAACAAAAAAGAAAAGAAAATTGGTTCAGCAACAGAGGCGGTCGAAGTACTAAATGATTTGTCTCTTGTCTATCTATATATAGAAGATACAGAATGATACTGATGTAAAAAAAATGCAAAGGTTCAGTGGAATCTAAAAATACGTAGCCTACAACCAACTACGAATAATTCGGCATCGAATGGTAATAGTCTACCGTTTTGAAGTGATTAAACCTCAATGAAACTACATTTTCCTTGTATATATGTGTACATATCCATGGAGACCACGAAACACTCATGTATATATGTGGACTATGGACTATAACTGGATATGTGAGAATATTTTTATACTTGATTTCTAACCCAGATATTGAGGTTTATAATTTTTTTCTTGTATCTAGAAGATTACAACAAATTTACCCTACGTAGCTTAATACAGCCGGGATTATATAATTGTCTTACTGAATTCTAATCAGCAAAGTTTGGCAAAGTTTCGTGACATAAATAATCATAGCGACATACACGACTCGGTCGTAAAATAACAATACTACTGCCAGTTGCTGGAACACGTAGGTCTGTGGTTTCTGGTATTACATCTCACGGTGTCATCAATCTTGTCCTATGTGATTATAGTGAAGAGATGAATTGCCGACCACTGGGAGACGGCGCGACATCGCACACAGCGGCGAATATAACTATCTACGCACAGACCTCGACAACTGAAATATGTTGAAAAATGTCTGATTAATGTGCGATTCTTGTTGTTCAACTATAAATAATAGTGACAAATACGTTACGCGTAATACGTTTTAATCGAAATACCTTATTTCATTGTTACCGAGCTATGAACTCGAAAATAATCTTAAATTGTATTTATTTGATAGAAACAAATTATATAAGGTGAACCTGTCAATTAACTTTAATTAAACATGTTTAACCTAACCAAACCGAGACGAATCTGTTTTGTTTTAACTTAAAAATTATCAAGGTGGTAATATATAAAATGGCCGCTGCTCGCTTTGCCTTTGTTTTGCAAGTCTAATCTAACCTAAACGAACCGAGACGGGAAAATTGAGAAAAATAAATGGGTTAGGTTACTTTTTATTTCGATTGCTTGCTCTTTTATCTCGGTTTGGTTAGGTTAGACTTGAAACACAAACGCGAGCCGGCCGCAGCAACGATCGGAGAGCGCGGTGCATTTAATACGAAAATACCACTTACGCTTATGAGTTACTAGCTTCTGCATGCGACTTCGTCCGCGTGAATTAGATACTTTGGACTAATGCTAATTTTAACTCTGGATTTCGTTTACGTAAAATGTGACAATATTTTTAAATAACACGTACGTTATCGGGAAATCCCGATTTTAAAACATTCTTCAATGATGCTCAGGTCCTATTGGTATTAGCGTGATGGTATATAGCTTTCCTGTATAACTGAGCTATTTAACACTGTAAGAATTTTTCAAATCGGACCGGTAGTTCGTGAGATTAGCTCGTTCAAGCATACAAAATCTTCAAGTTTATAATATTAAGTATAAATTAATCCCTAACCTCAATTTATTATTTCACAATAAAACAATAACAAAGTTTTAAAATCGAACACTTAAACAGATATATTAAACCACCCTTCAAAATACAATGTCAAATGTTAAAAATCAAAGTTAACTATAGATAGTAGTAGATTCTTATTGGTCAGCCGTAGAGCGAGACAGATTTATTCGCTTCCTAGAGAAATGAAAGAGATGGAATGCTAGGCGATAAGCGGACGCGACGCGATGGCTCTATGGCTGATAATCACTTTGAATTACATTTAATTATGGTATTAATATCTTTGATTTGTTACTGTTATACATGTTTAGGCGTGAAATACATTTCAAACTGTTGGCAAATAAGAACGCAACCTCATTTAGCATAAGTTGGCAACATTTATTGTCTATTTTCTGTAGTTAACACATAAGCTTGTTAACCTTTGTGCTATCAATATACGCTCCTTTGCATTTTCATAGTAATCGTTCCTTTTATTTATTTATTTCCATTTATATATCAACACGAACATTTAGAAAGAGAGAAAGATATGTTTATCAGCAGATACCTACAACATATAGTTACGTGTATATGCATACAAAATTAAATTGAGACAAGTGTTAGGGTGGAAAAGGTCCTTGTTTCAATATAAGCTGCAGGTTTGCTAGTGCAAGCGCTGCAGCGCTGGTTTTCAGACAAAACCTGCTGTATACATGGACGAAATTACAAACAAATGGACGCACTCACACGATTATTTAAAATTAATATTATACATTCCCTTAATAATGTAACCCAGTACTGACAATACAATACAATGATTTCATGATAATGCGGAATTAGATAACATTTTCAAAAAATTTCGCACTAGCTGAAAGATAACATGATGTAACCATTTTGTTCAATTTATTAATTTAATAAATTTAATTTGTTACTAAAGTTTATGAATAGTTTTTTTTTATGTGTTTTAAAACTAAGACGATGACCTCGTGGAAGGTTATGAGGAGGAGGAGGTATGTCATTCGAACACTTGGTGGTTTCAACAATTTGGCCTACATGTATCACAAAGTACTTACGTTATATGCTAATTCTTAAAGGGAAGCTGATGAGAATCTGGTTTTAGAGACTCTTCGCTACTAATATATAGCTATATACGTTATATGTGTTTATAAAGTGCAAGTGGATTTACTATTATATTATATTATATTATTAATTTTTGAAAAAATTGTTTTCTCTCGAGTTCTTGACTCGGTTTAGTTCCTAACTCCCGCCCTGAATCCTTCAGGGAAGAGGAGGTTCGGTTTCCCTTGAATTTATAAACATGGTGTCTCCTAAACGCCCTAATTGCATCTATTGTTACCATCCCAACTCTCATACTGGAACACGAGCCTTTTAGGGTAATTGGCAGAGCTCCTTCCCGGTTCATTGGTGTAAAGTTTCAATATTAATCAATAGTGAAACGTTTAAATTTAGCATCGTGGGTAATTCATATATCAAAGAAAGAAAACTTCATCTACTTTCTAGTGTCGCTGTAATTGAAGATACACAAAAACCAGTGTAAATTTTATCAAAACGATTTTCTTTAAGGTAGCTCGCGGTAAGAGTTGAATGGTAGAAATCATCACGTAAGGAAAAAAGGTTATGCTGCCTCCATGCGACTTTCTGTTTCTTTCTATTGTATACGAGAGTATGTGTGCGAATATCGAAATTGAAGCAGACGAACATCATGCGCTGCCGGTTGTATAACGACTATACTGGACTAGTGGAAATTTCATTAAAACTTATTTATGTATTAAGATCGAATTTAAATTTATTTAGCGGCGACGGCACCGAAATCTAAAAATAGACATAACAAAATTATTATTATTGAACAGTCGTTTTAGGGGAAGATAGACGTAAATACGCGATTTACTCTATCTTATATGAGTAATTTATTTTGAACGGCTGTCCGAGCGAGCCGTTGTAGTGTAGCCGCGATGGCTGGAAATCTATGAATTGCAGTGACGGATCCTAGAAGAGGATTTCGGGCGGTTTCTTCGTATGCCGAGATCTCCGAGATCTCGTGGAAGATGAGTAATTGACCTGCGTAGTCAATACTCGATAGGGAGAAGGAATAGGCGGGATGATCCTGTGAAGGATTAGCCGCCGGCGGTCTGGGATTGGGCTGGGACGCGGGCTTAGGAGCCCACGGGGCCTGAGAGGCCCGGTAGGGGCGGGCGCAATAAGTATCGCGAATATCATTATCTTTACATATTATAAAACAAAGTTCTCTACTACGTCTGTCTATCTGTTCGCGATAAACTCAAAAATGACTCAACGGATTTGTTACGAAGATTTACGTATATTAATCTTATACAGTTAGTGCATTTAAATACAAATTGATAGCTAGTTATTTATTTTCTACCAATGAAATCAACAAGTTTATTGATATATTTAATCTCACTTGATAATTGATATTATAATAAAGCACGTGGTCTCGATTTTCAAAGGAACTCCTCAATGAAATATCTCCAGCGTCTTAATTTAGAGATTCCTTGACACGATTCGAGCGATCGTACTTGTTAGTCTTCCACGTTAAGGGTTCTATGAAATAATTTACAATATTATCACAGGATAATTTTCTAAGCAATTAAAATATTTCCTTAGCTTTTACAACACGCAACATTTATGATTTCAAATTTCGCGTCACGATTGTTTTATTATCGCAGATTTCTTCTTCTTGTCCTGGGTCAATTGGCAAAAGATGTTTTTTCCCTCCATGTTATGGACTGAATTTTTGGCTTACTGTTAGTTAACCCTCTTAGGAATATATTTATGCCTAAATGACAATAACCATTACATTACACAAGTCTCGTCCGATTTTGACATACATCTCTCCCGAAAGCTAACTTTTTAACATTACAACGCATACAGAACCGATTCTTACGTAAAGCCACCGGGGCTCCGTCTTACGTTCGGAATGAGGATCTCCACAGGGACCTGGAGTTGCCTTCTACCTGGACGTATGTAAAGTCACTCACCACTAGATGCTTTGATAAAACCGCGAATCATCCTAGCTCGTTAGCAGTATCTGGCGCAAACTACGAAACCGTACCGAACGTACCGCGTTATAAAAGACGACCGCGTCACATTTTTACCGTCCTCCCGACAAAATAACGGCAGCGAACGATCAGTACCAGCCTGTCTCTCAAAACAGAGCGTGTTTACGCCCACGCCCGCGTAACTACAGATCACGCCGCCGTGGTTTGGGGGTAAATTTCGCTCCCGCACACCAGAGTAGGCCCCCCTCGGCAGCGGCTCAAGCCTAGGTCCGTTCCTTCGGCGGAGAGCCCTTGAGTACGCTGCTCGCGCGAACAAAACAAAATCGGCTGAGTGCCTTAAGCGCTCGCCTTAGTAGTCCGGTGAAGCTGTTAAGACCTTGCTAGGTCAATAGCGTAGTCAGTTCGAGAAAAAAAGAACATTACACAAGTCATGATGGTTTAGTGGTTTGACCGGTGTAATATCGTTTCGATGTCCGCAGGTTCGAATTCGCGTACATTTACTAATTTAAATTGGTAACAATATCGGCTGACGGTGAAGGAAACATCGTGAGGAAACCTGAACCTGAGAAATGTTCTTGTGGTACTACTATAGGTGGGAAAACATACAACTGTGGATTTCTCAGAGTTTGAAACCGCCAATACGTCGTGGGCTGGCGTGGTGATTATGCCCATACCCTCCTTCGGAAAGAGGCCTATGGCTCTGCAATGGGTCTCTCACAGGCTGACGATGATGATGATTACATTGGCTATAGACGTAATATAAGATAATGTATACTTTTATATTCATTGAACTACTCAATTTAATCCGAACAACGTGCACTGGGTTTCGGAACCACAATTTTAATCCTATCTGAGATCAAACTATAAAGTTCGCAATACTCTACCTTTGCCGCACCATGAAGCTGTGGAACAATCTCCCAGCAAGTTTGTTCCCTCCTTCCTAAATATCCCATATTCAAGCGTAACGTGAAGAGACATTTACGCATGCCGGCATAACAGCGGCGACTGGCGATGGTTAAATCGTTTAGATTATACTGCGCTTACCATCAGGAAACACTTTACCGTACTAAAATAAAAATAAAAAGTTTAAAAGTAATAAGTTCAGCTAGAAGGTTTTACGTCTCTCACGTACAAACTTCAATATCACGCAATACTGTTAGATTGATACGCATACAAAAATTGCTCAGTTATCAACAAGGTCACAAGCAGTATCTGAAATACTAACTGTATACGCTAGTTTGAGTTAGGTGTATTTTTTTTAAACGACAACGTAATTACATAGGCTTAAACAAAAAGCACGGCTGTTATGTACGAAATCAGCCACGCGATTAAGTCACGCGGCTCGGTGCCTCGCTGAAGTAGGCATTCACTGGTCGACTCTTCTCGGTAATGCTCCGTTTTATCGGGAGACCAACCAGCTCTCTCGGTCTCGACATCACGCGTTATATCACACGGCACCCCCGTATTATTATATTATTAGTTCATTGTTACTTAGAATAATTTCAGATCTACACTTTGTATGGCAATTGATTCACTTTCAATGGTCACATCATGAAGTTTATGGTCTATAAGCTTCCTCAATATATCCTAATTCTAATAATGTTATAAACGATATATTTAATAAAGATAGATCGATGTTTGTTACACTTTTACACAAAAATTACTGAACGGATTTTGATGAAACTCTACAGTTATATAGCTTATATGTCAGAATAATGCATAGACTATAATTTATAGAGTTATAGGTACCGGTTTATTACGAAAAAGTTAAATACGTACTGAATACGTGCTTTAAAAAAGTTTGGGTATGGCGCGGCAAACTCGTGTTATGCTTTTTCGCGAGTCTAACATTTTTTTTTTTTATTAAGTGGCGAAAATCCTGCTTAGGATACACCTCCAGCTGTTGTTGGTGACAAGGGGCAAAAGCTGGAGGGTTATGCCGCAACTCATACTAGCTAAAAACCCCACCGGCCACACGGCGCGAACTGTAACCAGGGTTTGGATTGCGCGAGCATTCTTCGCGCCATGGTTACGCGCTCGAGTCGCCCGTAGGTGGTCAGCGGGTCGTACTACGTCTCGAGGGTGTCTCACACCCTCGTGCTTTCTCCAGAAGTAGCGACCGTGGCCCATGCTTCTCTCCATGGGTTCCCATTGTGACAGAGGGCGCTCTCATCCACTGTCGAGAATTTACACTACGGCTACAAGTACAAGTAGCCAGTCACAGCGGCTACAAGATGGCACAACTTAGCGGTACCATAACAAATAAGGGAAGGAAGGTACAACTTAAGCGGTACCTTAATCAAGACAAAGGAGAGAAAAATATACGAGACAAAGTGAAAACAAGACCAACTAACCCGAGACCAACTGGACCAGAACCGAACGACCCCAGACAGATTGACCCCGGACCAACCGACCCACACAAAAGACACGACAAACAAGGACATACGAGCTAGCCAACGACTGAGGGCGGATCTCCACATATGGCGGATGGAAGTGCCGGAAGTGCCACAAGCGGGACAAAGACAAACAAAAGGACTGTGAAGAAATAAAAATTCTTGCCTTCCAGGTCTTTAAACGGCAACGGGTGCGGCGCGCACGACCGTCGCCTCAGCCGATGTTAGAGAGCCGTTCTTAAGCAAAATTTTCGAGAAGATTATGCTTAAACAATTATTAGGATATTTTAAAGCGCAAAAGATTCTGGATGGTCGACAGTTTGGTTTCACAAAATCAAAATCAACTACTGACGCTAGTGCAACGTTACTAAGTCATATTTTTCGAGCTTGGGAGGGATCGCAGGATGCAATTGGTGTGTTTTGTGATCTGTCTAAGGCTTTTGACTGCGTTGACCATAGTACCCTTATTTTGAAATTAAAACACTATGGTGTTTGTGGAGCTTCTCTCGACCTTCTAGCGTCCTATTTAGAAGATCGTTGTCACAAAGTTAGTGTAGACGGGGTTACGTCAGCTGGATCACTGACTCAAATTGGCGTCCCACAGGGTTCTATTTTAGGGCCATTTTTGTTCTTAGTATATATAAATGATCTACCGCTAGTGGTTGATAACTGTGCTGACATGGTTCTTTTCGCGGACGACACTTCAATTATATTTAAGGTAAAAAGAATAGATTCAGAGCTTAGTTATCTAAATAATACTTTAAATAAAATTTCCGACTGGTTTGCGTTAAATAATCTATTGCTTAATGCCAACAAAACAAAATGTATAAGATTTACCTTGCCTAATGTTCGGTTTACTAATAGTAGAATCGAGATCGATGGGAATCTAGTAGGCTTAGTTGACGATACTGTGTTCTTGGGTATTACACTTGATTCAAAGTTACAATGGGGTCCTCACGTAAAAAAATTGGCGGGAAGACTAAGTTCTGCTGCATTCGCAGTTAGAAAGATTCGCCAGCTAACAGATATTGCCACTGCTAGGATTGTCTACTTCGCTTACTTCCACAGCTTAATGTCTTATGGTATTTTGTTGTGGGGTACAGCAGCTGAGGTGGACACCATATTCCTATTACAATCATACAATCTTATAAAAGTATGCTAACTTAAAAATATATATGATATTAAGGAGAAAACCTGTGTTTATGGACTATGTGACGAAATTTACTCAGACTAAGATGAAATATGTCCAAGTCGGTATCGGCACAGCAGGAGACGCAATTAGTGATAGTATTATATGAGCGACACATGTTAGCAATCGGATTATTAAAGGAAACGTTATTTATATAGAAATAAATATGAAACAGTCTATTACGCAAAAAAATTGGCGGGAAAATTAAATTATCCTGTATTCGCAGTTTGGAAGATTAGCCAGCTAACACATATTGCCACTGTTAGGTTGGTCTACTTCGCTTACTTCCATAGCCTAATGTCTTATGGTATTTAGTTGTGAAGGACAGCAGCTGAGATGGACACCATATTCCTACTACAGAAAGGGGCAGTTCGAGCAATTTATACATGTCAAGCGGGTTTTTATTATCCAAAGGCTATTATAGGGTGGATCAATACGTAAACGATTGTGACGTCTGGAAATGACCCCCCTCTCTGTGCATCCACTAATAACGAATGTAAATATTTATGTTACTGTAAAAATATTTGACATGAAAAGATAAACCAGATCGAGTTTCTTGCCGGTTTTTCTCGATGACTGGGCTGTTTTCCGAACCAGTAGTAGCTTTGACGTTCATAAGCGCCTTCTCAGGGCCTAAATTGAATAAAGGGTATTTTGATTTTGATTTTAATGATCCCGTTCAAATAAACAAAAATGAAAAGTATTCTCAGCTTTATAATATAAGTATATGTGCTAAAATAAACGTTGGAATAAGTAGCCAACAAATTACAATGAAATTAATTTCGAATTAAACAGCGAGTTCGCAACAATGTTCATAAAAACAAAATTATTAACAATATAATCCGGATACGAAAGCAATGGAATAATTTAACAGTAAATTTCAACTAGAAAATGGTTGCACAGGAAACGGAACTCGTGCCTGCATTACTGCGAATACAGTACTTCATATCGTTACAGTCTATATCAAGTTATAAGCGATACGGCAAAAATTACCCATAGATTGATTGTAGAGAATTTTCTGGTACCTGTCTGGTTAACTACTACTCCAAAGAACAAACTGAGTTTCTCTCCTACGTACCTTTTTGAGCTACATCGTCATCCATCGTGAAGTGAGATTGTGCTCGAAGACTACACATACATATAAATAAACAAAGAATTCATACACTATAGAACGAGGCAATGGTGAAAGCGGGGTAGTAGGGTTTTACAGCCTGACTAGGTCGCAACCACCATGTATATGGCGATAAAGCTATAGTGATTCGCTTCTGCACATGGATAGTGTGTCACACGGTGGTCGTGTCGTGTTTTTGGATTGTACTGTGCTTACCGTCAGGTATATAATACAGTTATTTTGCCATGCTACAATAAAAGAAAAGACAATTAAATTTCATTAATTTGTATAGAAGTATTATATATGTTCTACCTTAATCATGAATTAAAAAAATAGGTAAACAACAATGGAGAGAGCTGGAGGAGGCCTATGCCAAGAGGCACACCGAAGTGCGCATATTATTTAGTAAACAAACCATTTTAAGAATAACTTGTTTCATGAACTTTGTAGGATATTCGGAAATAAATAGCTTTATTATTATTATTTTTATAATCATAAATAAATTATAGCGTCTACTCGAACTTTCATAAATAAAAAAGTGGACAATGTAATGCATAAATATATATGGCCAAAACATTGTTATATACGCTTTTTATTTAACTTATTCATTTCAAACTGTTACTATCTAATATACACGCATCAAAGTTTGTTGTTTTCTTTTATTATCAGGGCAAGACAACGTCCGCCGTGACCGCTAGTAAAATGTAATCGTTATTTAACTTATTTACTTCGGGAAATTAATCTAAAATTTGAAGCTATTACTGGTTTCAGTATGAATGGGTCGGCTCACACGGGGTACTACCACCCTTTCACAGAAAATTGACGAGAAGTAACAATGCTTGCATTGTTGCGTTTCATTCGGTCAGTGAGAGCGCCGGAAGGCCCCCTAACCTCCCCTTTCCCCTTCAATATAATGAAAATAATGCAGATAAAGTCGCAGGACTCAGCAAAAGAATATTTTAAGAACAGTTTAATATTTGTTTTTAGTTTAATTATTTGTTTAATATTTGAAATCTTGGCTAATGAGTTTTTGATCTCTTTAGTTTTTATTATAATTCGGAGTAAACTTTTTTCACTTGGACCGATCGTTCGACAGTGGCAGCATAATCCGGTTAACACGATTAACTCCACCAGGGACTGGATGCAAACGAGGCTTCAATGTTTGAACTTAATTACACAATTGCCAATTGCATCTGGCGTCACACATGATTAGATAAAGGTGATTTGCCTGGTATATAATATATCGATTCGTGCAATAAAAATGTAAACGTAACATTTTAGATTCTTGTAAAAAAAAATTGCTGTAGGAATAAGTAAAAAAAGATTGTGTGGTTTTATGAAACCACGGTGAAAGTGAAACTTCACATTAAACTCCGCGGCCGACCATCACGCGACATGCAACACACAGACGAAAAACTTTGAGACGATGTAATAAAAGTTTCACTTTAATAAAATATATTTTTATCAAATGCAGATATGTCTGTCTATTTGTTTGTTCGACACGCATCACTGCTAAAGTACTGCGGTAATAATAACACCTTATACCTTACCTTAAAAAATTATAAAGCATATCTTCCAGTAATATTTACACTTTGCTTCATTAAAATCGGTTCAGACCATCAAAAGTTATTGTAAATTTAATAACGACGCGACATAAGTGCGAGAAAAATGTAGATAGCAATCAGACTTAATACATTAAGATGAGTTTATTAGTCACAGTTTTGGACATCAGATACTACGCGGACGAAATCGCGGGTACAGCTAGTCTTTCATAAATTTTAATGATATACTAAATTAGATTTTTTTGTATACTTTATACCTTGATAAATGTACGATGATAATGGGTTATTTATAACAATCCCTAATAAGTTTTATTTTATATCATAAAAGGCAAACAAACAGGCGGGTTATCTGATGTAAAGTGATCACCGCCGTCCATATACACTAGCAACACCAGGGGAGTCGCAAGTGCGTAGCCAGCCTGTGTTGGGGGCGGAGGAAGAGAAGGGGAGGTGGGTCTCCGGCGCTCTCACAGACCGAACGAAACGCAACAATGCAAGCACTGTTGAGTTCCGATCGAACCGTCGACTCGAGTGGTTGTCCGTTTTGCTGCGCGCGCTAAGTTCCATTTTAATACTCGTGATTTAGTGACGTCAGTTATTGTGTTGTTTCGAACCAGCACACCTGCGCTTCACAGGTGCGCTGCACCTGCGTTCTTTCTCTTGGAACTGAGTGAGACCTTTCCTTGTATTTATTTATTGCTTTATCTATTTCTTGGTATATTTATTTATTTACTCATTTATTTATCTATTTATTTACGTATTTCTTTCATTCTTCAGTGATTTATTTTTAAATTTATTTTCTTTTTATTGTTTGTTTATTTAAGTAGTCTTATGTTATTTTTCCCCTGTCTCGCTCAGGTACTTATTTGCGTTGTTTTCCTATTTTGTTTAGTTTTAAACAGCTCCCTTTGATCCGGACTCGGGATAGTCCGTTAAACAAAGATCTAAATTAGTATCTTCTTGTGTTAACTACAGAAGGACTCGATAAGATCGTATTACGTTATATAAATTATGTTTTATGTAGTTGAATGGGATTTATCTAGCACATATATGGAAATAATGCATAGAATTTATAATATAACATGCTATACCTACTGATTACTAATCATATATACATTTTATCTTACAACTCTAATATAATTTTATATGCTATATATTTGTAGGCCAGCTTGAAACTTAAAGTAATTTTAATCAAGTATTTGCGTAATTAATAATTATTATAATATAAGCTTTCAAATATGTAAGCAAAACTTTTATTTACATGAACTATCTATAATACAAATGGTTACGATGATGATTGCAAATAAAAACAATTGAATTTAATAAAAAATAACTTATGCAAATGAAAATCAATGACTGAATAATTGTACCAAATGTTTATGTGTGTTTAACGTATTATTGACTAATTAACTGCATTTTATAAATAAGTAATTATATATTTATTACCAACGAATGTCACATAATAAATGCGAGATTAATATCTTTAATTATATTTATAGCTACATCATAGCTTCAATTTACTCTATAGAGACTTATTGCGGTCAAATTTCGCATTTTTTATAACAGAAGTCTAATCTATCCGAGTGTTTTTTATGGGAAACCTAATATCATGTTAAGATCTAAATTGTCTAATTGTTATCGTGGAATATCAAAGGGACCCGGAATGGCGTGTCCAACCCTAAATCCGCTATTTCCATACAACCCATACAAGGCAAAGCACTAGCCTGGTTGTTGCAGCTCGTTCTTACGGTGCATCGTACACGTACAAACAATTATTACAAAAATGTTTATTGTTCAGTTTAGGCGAAAATTGAGGTAAGAGGAAAAGAGGTAAGAGCCCGGTATCGCGATCTACCCACATATGAAAATACCTGGATACTAATAGTCTAACTAAATTCCTATAATAATCTGTAACAACGTTTCAAATAGTAAACAAAATAAAGATACAAAACTATGAAAGCTTACGGAGAACGAAATTTAAAAGCGACACAATTTATTTACAGCATCGCGTCAGGACTTTCAAAGTAAATCCTTAAACATGAGTCTAATCAGTAATTGACAAATCAGTGCTCTCGTTCAAGTAATACCTCACCCAACTCTTACAAATGGGCTTATTATACGTTATATTTTAATATTATCTTGACTATTATATACAATTTATTTGTTAAAAGGTACTAAGTAATATACATTTACATTAAATTTAATATTATATACAAATAGAACAAAATAAAAAAATATTCGTCACTTCAGTCCAGGTAGTTTACACTAAAACTTTATGCTAGGATAGTAAAAAGTGTTTGTTACAAGAAATTATTCCTGAGTCCTATTTAAAAAAAAATATATAAAATAATATATATATCTCTTAATATTTTAGGAAAAATCGGTAATATAGGTGTGCAGATATTATGTATTATTTACAGGGTATTTTTATTATATTAGCTTAGAATACAATGCTAAACACATACATCGTACTACACTATTACGGACATTTCAACATATTCAGGTATCCATGCGCTCGCAGATAACTCAATTCTCTATTAACTAACTGACTAATGACTAAAACTGACTAACTGACTACACTGTTGGCCGTGCAAGGCCTTTACAGTTTCACCGGACTACGAAGAAAAAGGTATGATATTCGCCTATTTATATTTAGACATCTACTTGGGGCTATTACATAAAAACGAGTCTACTGAAGAAATTAAGGGTGGTAAATAACTATAATGAATCCTATAATATTGAATATTGCATGATATACAGCGGATTACGGGTATATATGTGTTTATTATAATTTAAATTATTAATATTATTATTATTCAAAAGCATATTACTTTATATATAACTTAATATTTACACTATTCTATGGTCGCTTCAAAAAGCTTTATTGTCAACACAGCCTTATAGAGTGAGATCACCCCAATAAATTATTGTCCTATACTTATCCTATTCTAAAATAATATTATTATTTTAAGGAAACAAAGACCTAGTTATAATATATTGTCTACGGGAAAAGTTTAGATGCTTCGTTGATTGAATGTATAAATAAACCAATATAAAAAAATATTATTAACAAGTAAGCCACTGTTTTATTTTATTTAGGATATATACATAAAGATTTTAGTAAAATAAGAAATTATTAGTTGGTGCGTATTAACAAGTGCAGGGGGATCTTTACCCTTTCTGCCAACATTGGACATTGTGAAAATTATCATTAAAATCCTATATCAAATACTTACTTATATATATTGTGACAAAAAAGTTATTGCTAGTTAAAATAACTATCCCGGCCATTGTTAGTTATATTACATTTAAACTATTCCAAGGGATAATAAAGTAATATTAATATATATTGTATGTGGCCATTCGGTCAAGTAAGTTATCATTATATTTACCGATTATAAAACAAAAATATCTGCTCACATTATCTTCGTACAAGTTAAGCTTCGTTTTTTTTTATAAAGGTATTTATTATAACTATATTTTTATGTTACAGTATAAGAACGTTTGACAAATTGTAACAATCAATATATTTAGATTTTATTAGTAGATACAGTAACTACATGTTTTTAGTTATCCAAAATATTTTTACATCACAGAATTGACGGCGTAGAGACTCAAAACAACATTCGTGCTATAGACTACAACAATTAATGCTACAATTTTAGTATATAATCAAATTCATTATTTAAAAAAAAACATATAAAAACTCTTTTACTTTGTTCAAGTATGTTGTAAATAAAGAAGTCATAAGCATATACATACATATAACGCATAGAAATCAACTAGGCACCTACAATGAATGTTATCGCTATTAACGCGTCAGTATGGGCAGTAACATAATTTCGTTCTTACAGGTGTGCAATCTTCATTTGGTTTTTGCATATACACCGAGACTGATTAAATAGTGGCATCCTTCAATCGTATGATAGTTCATGGTCACATTTAACATATACAATAATAATATCAAAATAGATATTAATGAACAACAAAAAAAACCTCAGTTGACGTTTGTTCTAAGACTCTCAAAAGTACGGGTACAAATTCAAATAAACCTAGGTGTAATGACCGGTGACAAAATCTGGGAGTGGCGTCCCGGAGTTTAACTTTCGATAATAAAACAAACAATAAACCCTTTTGTTTGCTTAAACTTCGAAAAATTATCTTTTGTTAGTTGGTCACCCGACGGTCAGTAACACTGTACTTTAACAATGGGTAAAGGATTGACTATAATTTTTGTATTTTCTAGATAATTAGGCCAAATATTAAGCACCCATTTTGTTGATGGATTTAGAACGAGTATCAAGTACTGAGTATCCTGTAAACATATTGCTCACGAGTAACCAGTCATCCAGTATATAGGTAAATATATACACAGGAGGAAAATAAACATTATTTTTAAAGTGATACAGTTTTCTATTCTGGAAACGTTAACAGTAAGTTTTAAATGTTAGGTGTCGAAACTTGCATGAATGATGACGATGACTGATACATTTGTTATTATAAAATGTGTACTATTGTATTAAAAATTGTTTGTTTCAAAAAACTTTCAATGCTTTTTATGCACTTCGTTTTACATAGTCTGCTATATTATAACATCAGATCGGGGTGCCTAGTTGACTCCTACAGGTTTTATTTTTCTTTTTATTGAACAAAACTACGTTGCATAATGGATCATACATAAAATTCATACTAGCATAAGCAAAACTAAAATAAACTGATGATAAAACAGAAGATTCCATCTGTATTATATTTAAATGACTTTATCTTCTAAATCACGCAGTAAATTGCAATTTATCCTCAATTATAACATTAAACATGTGGAATAAAAAACATAATTAAAGTGATTAGATCTACGCTATTATTAGATACTATAATAAGTGGTTAAATACATTATATTTATAAATAAAAGAATAAATAAACACAAACAGGATATATGATGATAATTCTCACCGATGCCCAATATACTAAATATATATGAATATTAATTACATACGCAAGAATAAATACAATTTGTTATAAATGAAAAGACTATAAACAAATAGCTCTATCCGTTTGACGGTGTTATCCATATGTAGAAATAATTTTATTGAGTTCCACTTAAGCTTATTATATTTACAAATACCGAGATATACGTTAAACGCCTATTTTACCGCACAATTTATAAACGCAGTAAAGAACATGTTAACGGTTTCGAGAAAAATGCGGTCAAATTTGAAATTTTATTTGTGGTTACCTGTAATTCGTTACGCAAAGATTAGTAAATATATATATGTATATTATTTTCTGTAGGTGATAGAAACACGCTGATGCTATGCCCGGGGTACTACCACCCTCTCTTCGAACTGACTACGCTATTGACCTGGTAAGGTCTTCACAGGTTCACCGGACCACCCTCTCGCAGAAAACCGACGAGAAGTAACAATGCTTGCATTGTTGCGTTTCATTCGGTCAGTGAGAGCGCCGGAAGGCCCCCTAACCTCCCCTTTCCCCTTCAATATAATGAAAATAATGCAGATAAAGTCGCAGGACTCAGCAAAAGAATATTTTAAGAACAGTTTAATATTTGTTTTTAGTTTAATTATTTGTTTAATATTTGAAATCTTGGCTAATGAGTTTTTGATCTCTTTAGTTTTTATTATAATTCGGAGTAAACTTTTTTCACTTGGACCGATCGTTCGACAGTGGCAGCATAATCCGGTTAACACGATTAACTCCACCAGGGACTGGATGCAAACGAGGCTTCAATGTTTGAACTTAATTACACAATTGCCAATTTCATCTGGCGTCACACATGATTAGATAAAGGTGATTTGCCTGGTATATAATATATCGATATATAATATATCGATTCGTACAATAAAAATGTAAATGTAACGTTTTTGATTTTTGTAAAAAAAAATTGCTGTAGGCATAAGTAAAAAAAGATTGTCTAGTTTTATGAAACCACGGTAAAAGTGAAATTTCACACTATAGACATTTAAGACTCCGTGGCCGAACATTACGCGACATGCAACACAAAGGCGAAAAAGTTTGAGACGATGTCATAAAAGTTTCACTACCTCAGGGTCTTCCGGCCAAAACAGAGGTAGGCGACAAATATAGCGACAAATATCACGTCGGGGTCACCACTTGTAGAGTTGTCATACAATTGACGCGTTCGTACGTAAATATATGTAGCACGTCGCGAGAGCGTTAAATACATGTGCGTCTCGTAGTAGGCTCACAGGACACTGGCGATGCGCGCGCGCCGGCGCGGCTCGCCGGTCGGCCGCGGTTCCCGTTATCTTTCCGCACGCCCCCGCAGTCTTCACCGCCGCTATGACCACTGAAGTGCGGCTATTAAGTTTATTTATTACGCGCCGCCACAAGCCATTAATATTGCAATTGCTTAATGCAATTTTAATATTTATCGTGAAAGGTTTATAATAAAACAAAATATTAATAGTTTTCTAAACCATATAAGTTACGTAAAAGTTCCTACTTATGTTGGCTGAAATAAATCACCAGGTTTTCGGTTGGCCACAACAAAACTGTAACCAAAGCGTATTATCCCCGAACTATAATAGAAAGCATTGTTTGGTAATCCCTTAGACCATACCTCAGCCTTATTCTGTTTACAATTACAAGGAAAACATTTTGATTAAAGTATTATACATAATAAAGCTGATAAATTCATATTACATATAATTTTTAAAAGGAATTATTATCGTAACTTATTTAATTTTATTTATTTTATCTGATAGGTGAATTTAAATGGGGTAAGGTCTAGAAGAGACTTAGCGAAGGTGGCATGGGGTAAGGGTTAGAAGAATCTTATTATGATTGATTTCAAATTTAATATTCTTTGATTCTACCCTACCATGATATAATTAAAAAGTTCTAGATACGTCATAAGCGTTTCGACAGCTCCATGTTGAGCCTTGGCTAAGCAGCTTATTTTTGATGGCTGCCCCGTCAATCTGCCCGTATCCAAGCAGCATATAACTATTTCTTTTTCACCACCAGTATTGAGAATATCCCATATTACTTCCACATTTTATCTAAGACGGCGTGGTGTTACAATATTTATTATATTACTTAACTTACAGATGCGTTATTGTGCCATTTGTTTTGTCAAAATAACGTAAACTAACGTATAATAATAACGTATAAAATAACGTAACGTATTTACACCTGTTTTAATATATTAGTATATTGTAGTGTATTAGTATATTGTAGTGTATTAGTATATTTAGAAATGTATTGTAATGTCGATAACTCATGATAAATATTATAAAAAAAATTGATAACACTGGAAGATAACTCACCTTATAAGAAGTAATTTAGACTATTTTATTTTGATTCTCAAGACTTTGTCCGCAATATCCTACTATCTCCTAATTGATTGGACCGACTTTCACGGGGCTTTTACGGGCAGATAACTAGCGGGCTCGGAAGGCGTTATGATGATAAATCCCATCCCATTCGATATATTATTAGTATTCATATATCTAATGTACACGTTACATGTTACAGTAGATGGCGTTCGTGTCGAAGTTACAAATGTTTTTGAAAAAGCGTTTCTGTAATGTACACACCCACCCACAATTTTACATTTCTTTAATACATTTTAAAAAAGAACGTGAGGAGCCGCGGGTAGCAGCTAGTATAATATATTTAGCGTTCAAAGACGAAATGGGAAATTGACCACTTTACCTACCCAGGTCGGGTAAAATACTCTACATAAATCATAAATACTGGTAAAGGAGTCTAGTGTGAATAAAACATTATTATATTTTAGTTATAAAGTTTTATTTGAGTTTTACTTAGTTAACTTTAAATCAATTGCATATAATAAAGTTTAGAAGAATGTGAATCTAACGTGACTGTACTATTTCGATTTTCGTGAAAAAAATTGTTGCAGGTTTCTAGCAATAAGTAATGAAATACATTTCAATCATTTTTAGAAATGTCTGTCTGTCTGTATGAACACGCATCACTGCTAAAGTACTGGGTTCACAATAAAACCACTTCAGGAAAATTATAAAGCACATTTTCGGGACTAACTTAGTCTTTGTTTCAATAAAATCGGTCCTCTCTATCAAAAGTTATTGTAGTTTTAATGACGACGCGGCGTAAGTATGAGAGAAAAGTAGACAAGTAAATGGACTTAGTACATTCAGGTGACTTTATTAATCACTGTTTTTTACATTAGATTCCACGCGGACGGAGTCGTGGGCACAGCTAGTATTAAATAAAACACCACGATTATTACATAATACAGAGCCATATAACACAAGTATATGAATCAAATATAAAATCCACTTACATTGTCTTCCATTTCCTATATCAATAAACCAGTGCAAAGTCGGGGCGGGAAGTTAGTACTTCTATAATGACAACCTATAAGAATATCGGATCAAAGGCTTCTTCCCGAAGCTTCTTCTTCTTCGCGGGGTGGTAGGGTTCTACAGCCTGACTGGGTCGCAACCACCATGTATATGGTGAAAAAGCCCGTCATAGTGATTCGCTTCTGTGGGTCGCGTTTCGGGATCAGCCTGTGCATATCCAGTTTTTCGCAGGCCGGCATGGCAGCGGCGACCGACGATGGATAGTGTATCACTCGGTGGTCGCCATTGT
>MU160732.1:1924-41384 GCA_015888305.1 Antheraea pernyi | reverse complement strand
TATATCGACAATACGGGCATATTATATCTATATAATAAAAGATTTAAGATATATTATTCGATAATGTATAGCTTATAATTTTCATTACTTTCTTATATAGTGTTAGTGAGTACTGAGTTTGGTATATAGTAGGTTGAAAATCCAGGTATGTTGCTGATGATAAATCCCATCCCATTCGATATATTATTAGTATTCATATATCTAATGTACACGTTACATGTTACAGTAGATGGCGTTCGTGTCGAAGTTACAAATGTTTTTGAAAAAGCGTTTCGGTAATGTACACACCCTCCGACAATTTTACATTTCTTTAATACATTTTAAAAAAGAGCGTGCGGAGCCGCGGGTAACTGCTAGTTATTTTATATGGCGGGGTGGTAGGGTTTTACAGCCTAACTGGCTCGCAACCACCATGTATATGGCGAAAAAGCCCGTCATAGTGATTCGCTTCTGCGGGTCGCGTTTCGGGATCAGCCTGTGCATATACAGCTTATCGTAGGCCGGCATGATAGTGGCGACCGGCGATGGATAGTGTGTCACTCGGTGGTCGCCATTGTTTTTGGATTGTACTGTGCTTACCATCAGGCACAGTGCAGCCATTTTGCCGTGCTACCATTAAAAATATAGATATATATATCATTGTTACCCTACATGTAAAAAAACTTAATAAACCGAAGCAATTTTTTATATATAGCACCATATCAGATATTTCTTCTTTGCAAAATTTAAGTGCTGATGTCTATAGAATATCGTTTGCATTAATATTAGTTTCCAATAATACGTACCTCACTACCTAATACTGATAACATGTCAAAGGTGGTGATCATGGTTTGTTTCTCGGTGGATGCCATTGTTTTTAGATTGTACTATGCTTACCATCAGGCATAGTGCAGTATCTTTGTCATGCTACAAAAAAAATGGTTAATAGAAAGGAGTAAGATGGGAATATCGCTAAAAACCAAAAAAAGCACTAGAAATAAGATTAATAACAAATGTAGAAGACATAAAGGAAATTGAATGATTATAGTTGCAATAGACAAGCAAATGACAGGAGACAGCAGGGTAAAATGGACAAAAACTACCAAGGAATAGTAAAAGAAAAAGAGGTAGACAATTTAATGGGTGGATGACATAAAAAAGTTGGTAGTACAGTTTGGCAAATACAAGCAAACTATTAGGCAAAATGGAAAAAGCTGAAAGAGGTCAACGTATCAAGTGAAACACCACTAAAACGGAAAACCTGATTGTTAAACTCACGTAACGAAAAAAATCGAGGCATTCATAAGGATTGCCGACAGAAATGAAAACTCAATACAACATAATAACTCAATTCTATTTAGAATTAGTAAATTATTTATACTATAGATTATTTAAATTTCATAATTCGTAAATCGCAATATTATATATTAACTAGCTGACCCGTGCAACTTCGTCTGCACCAAATCGGTTATTACCGCCTTCAATTGTATTTTTAAACGCAAATAATCTTAAAAAGCCTAAAACCCGATTGCAGGAACATCTAGCACTTCCAATTGTGAATCCAAACTATCCAGAGACTCACTCAATCATATACCCAGTTGGTATGTGAGAAATCTTTTAAAATAAGCCTAGAACGTGTTCGCAGCATTACCTAAAGTATCCAATGAAGATCAAAACTAACTTACATATATTGCCGATAAATGTCTTCCCTTGTCATCACTTGACATACTGTAAAAATTAACTTAATAACTTAAAAATAATATTATAGTATAAAGGTCGTATCTCTTTTTTTATATAATAGGAGACAAACGAAGGGTCACCTGATGTTAAGCGATCACCAACGTCCATAGACACTTGCAACACCAGAGGAGACGCAACTGAGTTGCCAAAATGAGTTTTAAGGGAGGAGGGAGTAGGAGAAGGGAGAGGGAAGAGGAGGAGGGAATGTGGGCTTCCGGCACTCTCACTGACCGAACGAAACGCAACAACGCAAGCACTATTACTTCACGTCGGTGTTTCTGTGGGTCGGGTAGTAGTACCCCGGGCGAGCCGACTCATTCATGCTGAAACCAGTAATAGTTTCAGCGTGGCTCAACCAGCTAAGAGACCTACAATCTCTGCAAGCGTTTTCCATTTGAAATTCTTCATCTATGCCAAATATCACGACCACCGTGCCGGCAACGTTCTTAAAAAGTGTACAAAGATTTTTGAAGTGAAACTTCTAATGCAACTTCCAATAAGGTTGTGTTAAACGTTTAACGCTAAGGGGGAATAGAAAGATACAGAGCGAGCGTTAGCAACGAGCAGCGTCCGATATTCCTGAATATAGTTTTTGCAAGAAATATCGACAAAATAGAACTCAAACATGTCGTATCTTACTTTAGTTATCATAATCCCATTGCAAATGTTATAGATTTGCATATTTCTCCACTCGAAAATGATAATTAAAAGATGCAATCAATTGTGAATTGTAAGCAATGTTAATAAAGTTTGTCTTAAAGAAACAATATGATTTCACTAAAAATCAATTTCTACCCCTTCCTATTTTCATTTCCACGTTACGAAGTTTCACTTCTTCCGCGCGGAGGGACTCCATGCACTATTTTTTCTTCGTGTATTCGTCTATATGTACATATAAAATGAAAATAGTGTTTTTTTTAAGCTCAACTACGTCATACCTACTGACAGTATCGGTATAATATTATTATGATTCATTGCGGAATTTTTCATAAACTATTATAAAATATTTATCTTTAGGGTTCGATTGAATGGTCCGTGGCAGATAAAGGTGATTTGCCTGGTATATAATATATCGATATATAATATATCGATTCGTACAATAAAAATGTAAATGTAACGTTTTTGATTTTTGTAAAAAAAAATTGCTGTAGGCATAAGTAAAAAAAGATTGTCTAGTTTTATGAAACCACGGTAAAAGTGAAATTTCACACTATAGACATTTAAGACTCCGTGGCCGAACATTACGCGACATGCAACACAAAGGCGAAAAAGTTTGAGACGATGTCATAAAAGTTTCACTTTAATAAAATATATTTTAATCAAATGTAGATATGTCTGTCTATTTGTTTGTTTGACACGCATCACTGCTAAAGTCTGCGA
The DNA here is from genome assembly GCA_015888305.1 of Antheraea pernyi. Taxonomy (NCBI): domain Eukaryota; kingdom Metazoa; phylum Arthropoda; class Insecta; order Lepidoptera; family Saturniidae; genus Antheraea; species Antheraea pernyi. The sequence continues at coordinate 38,285 of MU160732.1, read as the reverse complement.
TCATAATAAAACCTTAAAATTATAAAGCATATCTTCGAGTAATATTTACACTTTTTTTCATTAAAATCGGTTAGGTTTATCAAAAGTTATTGTCATTTTAATAACGACATGACTTGAGTACGAGAGAAAACTAGATAGTAATCAAATTTAATACATTCAGATGACTTTATTAGTCACAGTTTTGGACATCAGATACTACGCGGATGAAGTCGCGGGTACAGCTAGTCTTTCATAAATATTAATGATATACTAAATTAGATTTTTTTGTATACTTTATACCTTGATAAATGTGCGGTGTTAATGGGTTATTTATATTAATCCCTAATAAGTTTTTTTTTATATCAGAGAAGGCAAACGAACAGGCGGGTTATCTGATGTAAAGTGATCACCGCCATCCGTATACACTAGCAACACCAGGGGAGTCGCAAGTGTGTTGCCAGCCTGTGTATGGGGAGGGGGTAGGGGTATGGTAAGGGAAAAGAGAGGTAGCGAACGAAACGCAACAATGCAAGCACTGTTACTTCACGTCGGTTTTCTGTGAGAGGGTGGTACTACCTCGGGCGAGCCAACCCATTCATGCTTAAACCAGTAATAGCTCCAGCGTGGCTCTACCACCTACATAAATCGACATCGATGTCCGAACACGCTAACTACTGAGCCATTAATATTGCGATTACATAATGCAATTTTAATATTTATCGTGAAAGGTTTATAATAAAACAGAATATTAATAGTTTTCTAAACCATATAAATTACGTTACACAAAAGTGCCTACTTATATTGGCTGAAATAAATTACCAGGTTTTCGGTTGGCCACAACAAAACTGTAACCAAAGCGTATTATCCCCGAACTATAATAGAAAGCATTGTTTGGTAATCCCTTAGACAGAGACCATACCTCAGCCTTATTCTGCTTACAATTTAAAGGAAAACAATTTGATTAACGTATTATACATAATAAAGTTGATAAATTCATATTACATATAATTTTTAAAACAAATTATTATCGTTATTTATTTTATTTTATTTATTTTATCTGATAGGCGAGTTTAAAAGGTAAAGCGACTTAGCGAAGGTGGCATGGGGTAAGGGCAAGAAGAAACTTATTATGATAGATTTTAAATTGAATATTATTTGATTCTACCCAACAATGATATAACTAAAATGCTGTTCATACGTCATGAGCGTTTCGACAACTCCGTGTTGAAAACCTTGGATAACTAACTTATTTTTGACGGCTGCTCCGTCAATCTGCCCGAATCCAAGCAACATATAGCTATTTCTTTTTCACCACTAGTATTGAGAGTGTTTGGGGTGTAAGGGGTTTCGAATAACATCATAGGACGTGAGATACCCAAGCTAACCTCACCTGCACGTGGTGCAACCTGCTGATTAACACCCGAGGCAATGGCGATAGCGGGTGGTAGGGTTTTACAGCCCGACTGGGTCGCAACCACCATGTATATGGGGAAAAAGTCCGTCATAGTGATTCGCTTCTGCGGGACGCGTTTCGGGATCAGCCTGTGCATATCCAGCTAGATTAGCGCGTTCAAGCAAACGAACTCTTCAGCTTTATAATATTAGTACAGATACATCGTACAGATATAGATTACTCTACAGTCAACCTTTTATAAGTTTTATCACGGTCTCTATAGTCAATTCATATTGGTTAGAAGATTAAAATCCCCAATCCCCAACATATGAGGCGATTTGTAACCCAAGATGGAAAACAATAAACCTATAGTCCAAAATCCCAGATCTACCAGATATGGCACCGTTGTGGGTAGACGCCCTTAACGCCACAAATATTCGTGCGCTGCGAGCTGCGCAGCGTACCGTGGCGTTGAGGGTGATACGAGGGTACCGCACGGTGTCCTCGGGGGCGGCCATGGTGCAGGCCGGCTCCCTTCCCTGGGAGCTAGAGGCGGAGGTGCTTACCGCCGTATATCAACATACGACAGCTAAGAAACGGATGGGGGAGCCCCTAGCTCCCAGAGAAATAGAGGAAAGAAGGAGAGAGGCGAAGTGGCAGAAAGGTGGAGGCAGGACCTGGCGGTCGCGCGGTATGGTCGATACACGATCCGTCCGCCCGGTCCTGCCGGATTGGTGCAATAGAGAATGGGGCTCCCTGACGTTCCGTCTGGTGCAGGTCCTGACCTGGCACGGTTGCTTCGGTTGGTACCTGCACCGGATAGCACGTAGGGAGCCGACCGCCGTATGCCATCAGTGCGGCATTGACCCGGACACCGCGCAGCAGGAAGTTGTCTCGCAGAAGGAGGCTGCGGAGAGGGTCCGTGAGCAAGATCCTCAAAGTGACCCTCTCCGCCAACGGAGGACAGTTGATTAAAAGATGCGATCAATTGTGAATTGTAAGCAATGTTAATAAAGTTTGTCGTAAAGAAACAATATGATTTCACTAAAACTCAATTTCTACGCCTTCCTATTTTTATTTCCACATTACGAAGTTTCACTTCTTCCGCGCGGAGGGACTCCACACACTATTTTTTCTTCAAGTATTCATCTATATGTACATATGAAATGAAAATACAGCTTTTTAAGCTCAGTTACGTCATATACTGAAAGTATCGGTATAATTTTATTATGATTCATTGCGGAATTTTTCATAGATTATTATAGAATATTTATCTTTTGGGTTCGATTGAATCCTTTGGTATTTTTACCGGAAGAGTGGAAATCAGCTAACATATAGATAAAAAACAATTCAACGGTATATCGAATCAGAATAACGACATCGCTTAATCCCAATTACGGGGATTTCCTGACGTAAAAAAAAGGGTTCGATTGAATCCTTTGGTATTTTTACCGGAATAGTGGGAATCAGCTAACATATAGATAAAAAACAATTCAACGGTATATCGAATCAGAATAACGACATCGCTTAATCCCAATTACGCGTACACAGCGTTTCTATTAAATTGTTAATACCTGCTAATTAGTCTATATAATAATATATTACTTGATGTAATTAATTTAGTTTACGTCTCATATATTATTAAAATCGAGTAATAGGCGATACAATTCACTATAAACGTAGTAAATTGTTTAGGGACAATGTAATACGCGATTTGTTATGTGAATTTAACATAAGTGTAAATATATTTGCTACTGGGAACATGTTGTGTTTAATAGTTTGTTGGTGATAACGAAATTATTAATTACGAGATATAAACCCAATCCCAGCCGATCGCGATAGCGTGATTAACGTATTATACATAATAAAGTTGATAAATTCATATTACATATAATTTTTAAAACAAATTATTATCGTTATTTATTTTATTTTATTTATTTTATCTGATAGGCGAGTTTAAAAGGTAAAGCGACTTAGCGAAGGTGGCATGGGGTAAGGGCAAGAAGAAACTTATTATGATAGATTTTAAATTGAATATTATTTGATTCTACCCAACAATGATATAACTAAAATGCTGTTCATACGTCATGAGCGTTTCGACAACTCCGTGTTGAAAACCTTGGATAACTAACTTATTTTTGACGGCTGCTCCGTCAATCTGCCCGAATCCAAGCAACATATAGCTATTTCTTTTTCACCACTAGTATTGAGAGTGTTTGGGGTGTATGTTGAAAACCTTGGATAACTAACTTATTTTTGACGGCTGCTCCGTCAATCTGCCCGAATCCAAGCAACATATAGCTATTTCTTTTTCACCACTAGTATTGAGAGTGTTTGGGGTGTAAGGGGTTTCGAATAACATCATAGGACGTGAGATACCCAAGCTAACCTCACCTGCACGTGGTGCAACCTGCTGATTAACACCCGAGGCAATGGCGATAGCGGGTGGTAGGGTTTTACAGCCCGACTGGGTCGCAACCACCATGTATATGGGGAAAAAGTCCGTCATAGTGATTCGCTTCTGCGGGACGCGTTTCGGGATCAGCCTGTGCATATCCAGTTTTACGCAGGCCGGCATGACAGCGGCGACCGGTGTTGGATAGTTTCTCTCTCGGTGGTCGCCATTGTTTTTGAATAATACTGTGCTTACCATCAGCCATAGTGCAGTCATTTCGCAATGCTACAATAACAAAAAAATGTGCCATATTACTTCCACATTTTATATAAAAAAAGGACAAGAAGTTAAGATTAATAACAAATGTAGAAGACAACATGAAAATTTTATGATTAAATTTGCAATAGACAGTAGTAATAATATTCGTCCAATAGGACAGGCGAAGGAATTAATCCATACTGCCAATTCTGAAGTTGTAAATATAGGTAGTTCTTTGTATCCTTTAACCAATTCTCCTTGTCCAAGTTAATATAAAGGCATAAGCGCCAAATCTTCTATATAATATTTCGTACATATTCTTTTATCCATCTTTTTTGTCTTAATCTCCTTATTAATAGTAGCGTACCATTTTTTTGTCTAAATTATTTCGTTTCTCTCTCGTGTTTGTTAATTTCCATTGTCGAGTAATGAATTCAATGTTCCAACAAGATGGTGGCTCTCTTGTTAGAACTTTCCATGGAGTTTTTGTGGCATCTCAGAATTCATGGTCCGTGGTATTATTCTCCATTCACTTCACTTATGCACAATAAACAAACTATATTAGATAAAACACCACCAATTTTACACAATATAGAGTCAAGCAACACAAGATTATGAATAAAATATAATCCACTACATGACAGACCTAAATCCCGCCAAATAAAATAGACAAGCAAATGATAGGAGACAGCAGGGTAAAATAGACAAAAAAGTGCATGAGTACAAAGTACACATGTCGCAAGTGAAACTTCTTTGGTGAACTAATTTATAAGCCTTGATTATATTTATACTAACAAGAAAAAAGAATAAAAAGATTTTTTATTTATTTAATCTGCGTTTACTGCAAATGACGTCACTTCCGTTGCATACCTGCGTAATGTTACATCTGTAAAACTTTACCCTCATGGGCTTAAAGAAGTTTCACTTCTAAAACTATCAAGGAATAAATAGTAAAAGGAAAAGAGGTAGACAATTTAATGTGTGGATGACATAAAAAAGTTGGTAGTACAGTTTGGCAAAGATAAGCAAACGTTTAGGCAAAATGGAAACAGCTGATTAAAAGATGCGATCAATTGTGAATTGTAAGCAATGTTAATAAAGTTTGTCGTAAAGAAACAATATGATTTCACTAAAACTCAATTTCTACGCCTTCCTATTTTTATTTCCACATTACGAAGTTTCACTTCTTCCGCGCGGAGGGACTCCACACACTATTTTTTCTTCAAGTATTCATCTATATGTACATATGAAATGAAAATACAGCTTTTTAAGCTCAGTTACGTCATATACTGAAAGTATCGGTATAATTTTATTATGATTCATTGCGGAATTTTTCATAGATTATTATAGAATATTTATCTTTTGGGTTCGATTGAATCCTTTGGTATTTTTACCGGAAGAGTGGAAATCAGCTAACATATAGATAAAAAACAATTCAACGGTATATCGAATCAGAATAACGACATCGCTTAATCCCAATTACGCGTACACAGCGTTTCTATTAAATTGTTAATACCTGCTAATTAGTCTATATAATAATATATTACTTGATGTAATTAATTTAGTTTACGTCTCATATATTATTAAAATCGAGTAATAGGCGATACAATTCACTATAAACATAGTAAATTGTTTAGGGACAATGTAATACGCGATGTGTTATGTGAATTTAACATAAGTGTGAATATATTTGCTACTGGGAATATATTGTGTTTAATAGTTTGTTGGTGATAACGAAATTATTAATTACGAGATATAAATGATTATTTTATTAAATAGCAGTATAATTATCAAACAGACATAACATTGAAGTGAATGCTTCTTTCTGGTCAATCACCGGAATAGCTGAATCGATTTTAACGTGAGTTTTTTGAAAAATAGAGTAATTACTAGGCTGTAACTTAGGTCACGTACCATTACACTTTTCTATAGAGGCTAAGCAGTAATAATAACGTTTCACAGAGGTAACTTAATATCGATAAAAGAGTTGTAGAATTAAAATTATAATTTAAAAAATAAAATTATAGTCAAAAAACAAGTAATTAAGTGTGATAGTTCGGTGGTTAGTGTGTTCGGACACTGCGTAGATCGACTTCCGTTCGAATCCTTGCAGATGAACTGGAGTTTTCGGTAAAGGAATTTAAACCATAGCACCGTCGTAGGGCTTTTTCTAAGCCCGCCTGGCTAGCTATTATTCTCGACTGAAAATCCTCCTGTTCTCCTTGATAGTCGGTCGTAGAGCCACGCTGAAGCTACTAATGGTTTCAGCATGAATTAGGGTTTTACAGCCCGACTGGGTCGCAACCACCATGTATATGGGGAAAAAGTCCGTCATAGTGATTCGCTTCTGCGGGACGCGTTTCGGGATCAGCCTGTGCATATCCAGTTTTACGCAGGCCGGCATGACAGCGGCGACCGGTGTTGGATAGTTTCTCTCTCGGTGGTCGCCATTGTTTTTGAATAATACTGTGCTTACCATCAGCCATAGTGCAGTCATTTCGCAATGCTACAATAACAAAAAAATGTGCCATATTACTTCCACATTTTATATAAAAAAAGGACAAGAAGTTAAGATTAATAACAAATGTAGAAGACAACATGAAAATTTTATGATTAAATTTGCAATAGACAGTAGTAATAATATTCGTCCAATAGGACAGGCGAAGGAATTAATCCATACTGCCAATTCTGAAGTTGTAAATATAGGTAGTTCTTTGTATCCTTTAACCAATTCTCCTTGTCCAAGTTAATATAAAGGCATAAGCGCCAAATCTTCTATATAATATTTCGTACATATTCTTTTATCCATCTTTTTTGTCTTAATCTCCTTATTAATAGTAGCGTACCATTTTTTTGTCTAAATTATTTCGTTTCTCTCTCGTGTTTGTTAATTTCCATTGTCGAGTAATGAATTCAATGTTCCAACAAGATGGTGGCTCTCTTGTTAGAACTTTCCATGGAGTTTTTGTGGCATCTCAGAATTCATGGTCCGTGGTATTATTCTCCATTCACTTCACTTATGCACAATAAACAAACTATATTAGATAAAACACCACCAATTTTACACAATATAGAGTCAAGCAACACAAGATTATGAATAAAATATAATCCACTACATGACAGACCTAAATCCCGCCAAATAAAATAGACAAGCAAATGATAGGAGACAGCAGGGTAAAATAGACAAAAAAGTGCATGAGTACAAAGTACACATGTCGCAAGTGAAACTTCTTTGGTGAACTAATTTATAAGCCTTGATTATATTTATACTAACAAGAAAAAAGAATAAAAAGATTTTTTATTTATTTAATCTGCGTTTACTGCAAATGACGTCACTTCCGTTGCATACCTGCGTAATGTTACATCTGTAAAACTTTACCCTCATGGGCTTAAAGAAGTTTCACTTCTAAAACTATCAAGGAATAAATAGTAAAAGGAAAAGAGGTAGACAATTTAATGTGTGGATGACATAAAAAAGTTGGTAGTACAGTTTGGCAAAGATAAGCAAACGTTTAGGCAAAATGGAAACAGCTGATTAAAAGATGCGATCAATTGTGAATTGTAAGCAATGTTAATAAAGTTTGTCGTAAAGAAACAATATGATTTCACTAAAACTCAATTTCTACGCCTTCCTATTTTTATTTCCACATTACGAAGTTTCACTTCTTCCGCGCGGAGGGACTCCACACACTATTTTTTCTTCAAGTATTCATCTATATGTACATATGAAATGTCAATAGCATAGTCAGTTTGAAAAAAAAAAAAAAACGAGATATAAATGATTATGTTTTTATTAAATAGCAGTATAATTATCAAACAGACATAACATTGAAGTGTCTGCTTCTTTCTGGTCAATCTCCCGAATAGCTGAATCGATTTTAATAAGAGTTTTTTGACAAATAGAGTAATTTTTAGACTGTTACCTAGGTCACGTACCATTACACTTTTCTATATACACAGAGGTAAGTTAATATCGATAAAAGTTGTAGAATTAAAATTATAATATAGAAAAATAAAATTATAGTCAAAAACAAGTAATTATGTGTGATAGTTCGGTGGTTAGTGTTTTCGGACACTCGACTTCCGTTCGAATCCTTGCCGATGAACTGGAGTTTTCGGTAAAGGAAATAAAACCATAGCATCATCGTAGGGGTTTTTCTAAGCCCGCCTGGCTAGCTATTCTCGACTGAAAATCCTCCTGTTCTCCTTGATAGTCGGTCGTAGAGCCACGCTGAAGCTACTAATGGTTTCAGCATGAATGGGTCGACTCGCCCGGGGTAGTACCACGAGGTAACTTAATATCGATAAAAGAGTTGTAGAATTAAAATTATAATTTAAAAAATAAAATTATAGTCAAAAAACAAGTAATTAAGTGTGATAGTTCGGTGGTTAGTGTGTTCGGACACTGCGTAGATCGACTTCCGTTCGAATCCTTGCAGATGAACTGGAGTTTTCGGTAAAGGAATTTAAACCATAGCACCGTCGTAGGGCTTTTTCTAAGCCCGCCTGGCTAGCTACTATTCTCGACTGAAAATCCTCCTGTTCTCCTTGATAGTCGGTCGTAGAGCCACGCTGAAGCTACTAATGGTTTCAGCATGAATGGGTCGACTCGCCCGGGGTAGTACCACCCGACCCGCAGAAAACCGACGCGAAGTAACAGTGCTTGCATTGTTGCGTTTCGTTCGGTCAGTGAGAGCGCCGGATACCCAACTCTCCTCCACTCCTCCTTCTCCCAAACACAGGCTGGCAATGCACTTTTGCGACTCCTCTGGTGTTGCAGGTGGCCCACCTGTTCGTTTGGTATGATATATAATGAATATGATATGATATTCGGTTATGATATTTAAAAAAAAATCAAGCACATCTAGCAGGCCCAATTGTAAATCTAAATCATTCTTGAATCGACCTGAATACTCACAGATTATTTAATTAAAATCTGTCCAGCCGTTTAGGTGGGGTTCAGTAACATACACACGGACAGAAGAATTATATGCATCACTAGCAGGCCGGCGGACGTTGTCCTGCCCTGACAATAAAAAGAACCTTGACAAACTATATACTTACACTTTGTCTACTGGTGAAAGTGCATGGAAATCCGTTCAGTACTTTTTGAGTTCATCGCGAACAGACAGACAAACGCGGTAAGGGACTATGCTTTATAGTATGTAGTATATTTTATAGTAGTAGAATATAATAATAATAAGTTTTAGGATACACCGTGTTCATAAATTGAAGGGAATCCGAATCTACTCTTCTTCCTGAAGGGTTCAGGGCGGGATTTAAGAACTAAACCACGTGGTACGTGGTAGAGCCACGCTGAAGCTATTACTGGTTTCAGCATGAATGGGTCGGCTTGTACGGGGTAGTACCACCCTCTCACTGAAAACCGACGTGAAGTAACAGTGCTTGCATTGTTGCGTTTCGTTCGGTCAGTGAGAGCGCCGGATACCCAACTCTCCTCCACTCCTCCTTCTCCCAAACACAGGCTGGCAATGCACTTTTGCGACTCCTCTGGTGTTGCAGGTGGCCCACCTGTTCGTTTGGTATGATATATAATGAATATGATATGATATTCGGTTATGATATTTAAAAAAAAATCAAGCACATCTAGCAGGCCCAATTGTAAATCTAAATCATTCTTGAATCGACCTGAATACTCACAGATTATTTCATTGAAATCTGTCCAGCCGTTTAGTTGGGGTTCAGTAACATATACACGGACAGAAGAATTATATGTATAACTAGCAGGCCGGCCGGCTAGCAGGCAGGCCGGCGTTGTCCTGCCCTGACAATAAAAAGAACCTTGACAAATGATATACTTACACTTTGTATACTGGTGAAAGTGCATGGAAATCCGTTCAGTACTTTTTGAGTTCATCGCGAACAGACAGACAAACGCGGTAAGGGACTATGCTTTATAGTATGTAGTATATTTTATAGTAGTAGAATATAATAATAATAAGTTTTAGGATACACCGTGTTCATAAATTGAAGGGAATCCGAATCTACTCTTCTTCCTGAAGGGTTCAGGGCGGGATTTAAGAACTAAACCACGTGGTACGTGGTAGAGCCACGCTGAAGCTATTACTGGTTTCAGCATGAATGGGTCGGCTTGTACGGGGTAGTACCACCCTCTCACTGAAAACCGACGTGAAGTAACAGTGCTTGCATTGTTGCGTTTCGTTCGGTCAGTGAGAGCGTTGGAGGTCCATCTCCCCTCCCCTTTCCTCACTCCTCTCCCTCTCCCTCCTTTAACCCTTCCCCCCAAAGAGTGGCAACGCACTTGCGATCCCTCTGGGGTTGTGAGTGTACATGGACGGTGGTGATCACTTAACATCAGGTGACCCACCTGTTCGTTTGCTACCTATGATATAAAAAAATAAAAAAACTCAAGAGAAAACAATTTTTCAAACATTATAATAATAATAAATGTATAATAGAAGAATATAGAAAAGGAGTACTTCTCATGGCATAACAAAACTATATACATGTAAATGAAGTCATGGATAGCAACGAGTGTTCAATAATTCGTTGCGAGGCAAACGTCGTACAACAGATTTATTGAGTTCAAAAAATTCACAAATTCTTGTAGCTATTTTTACTGTAGTTATATGGAATCGTATGATTTATGTATGTCGGTGATTCAATCGTTCAAATTATGATTTACGTAAGCGTTTAGAAAATTCACAGATAATTGCGATTTTGGCGAGGAACACGCGACCGGCCGTCTATTTGTCAATGTCGTTTCGCATCGTGTTTTCCTGTCATTCGTTTTTAATCTAAAAGTGTTTAGTTAACACGCTCGTCCGGTTTTAAGCTTGAATGTAGTTTTTTTTTTAAATTTTTCATTCATAAATATCTCGTCAAAAATATTTGTTGAACTAAATGAATTGAAACGATAATGAGTTACTTAGGGTACATACGCACTATGTGTTTAGTCGCAATGCGGTCAGCCGTGCGGCTGAACGCAGGATGCGGGTGCGCTTGCGGCTAGCCGGATGGCGGGTAGCCGCAGCCGCAACCGGAACGTGTGTTTGAGTAACCGTCATGGTTTGCGGTTGAATCGACTCATTTCCAAGATAGATGTATTTAATCGCGTTATATAAAGAAAAAGAAACAAAGAAAAAGGTGCTGGGTGCATTCTTATTTGCATACACACGATGAGAGCAAGTATACAATAAAAAGGCCAGATTGCTGGCCTATTTTGTATCTCGATTATATTGTTTTCTGTATCGAAGTCAATATTTAAATGTCTGTTGCCATCAATAAAATGCGCGAGCGGCGATGATCCCGTATACAGTCAATGGCGGACAACCGCACAGTAGCACTATCCGCATAGTGCGTATAGCAACCATCCGGCTGACCGTGAGACGGGCCGCAGCGCTCAGAACGACCGGAGCGGTCGGCCTGCAGCCACATCGCAGTGCGTATAAAAACTACTTTTTCATACATATTTTTGATTGCGGTCGGCTCTCCAAAGGAAAAAAAACACCCCGATTTTGAATTACTCTTCATTGGTGTTCCGTTCCTATAGGTCTTAGCGTGATTATATGATATGAGATAACCCCCTACAACGCGATAAACTTACAAATTTTACCTCTTTATAATATTAGTATAGATGACTGAGTGAGTGAGACAGAATGCAGTAAGGATCTCTTAAAAAATGTTGTTAGAAGTAACAGTTTCACGTTCAGTTGTTTAATTCCCTCTTTTTTTCATAACATAGTCGTATTGTAAAGGAAAGTCTCGTTACTACATCCGTGCGAGGTAGTAACAATTAAAATATTAGTTAAACAACCTACAACCGCTAGTCTGAACAAAGTGTTTTATCATTGACGATGAATTCATAAACTATATTATGAATTTATACGAATTATTTGAATCAAAATACTTTTTATTCAATTTATGCCCTGAGAAGGCGCTTATGAACGTCAAAGCTACCACCGGTTCGGAAAACAGCCCAGTCCTCGAGAAGAACCGGCAAGAAACTCGATCTGGTTTATCTTTTCATAAATACATAACATATTTTTTGATTATTAAAACATAAAGACGTATAAAGTTACATTCGTTTTTGATGGAAGCACAGAGTGAGGCGTCACTTCCAGACGCCGCCATCGTTCACATATTGGTCCACCCTATAATAGCCTTTATGTATTAAGACCCGCTTGACATAACACTTGAACTTACTATCTGGCAAATCGGTAATGTGTTTTAGGACTTTATTATAAAATCTAACACTATTACCTAAAAAAAAACAGTTACTGGTCTTAGTGGGCCTGAAACAGTGACCAGTTTGTTATTGTTTCTAGTATTTACATTATGTCGGTCTTTCACTAATTATCTATACTATTATATACTATATAATTGTCGCTATTTCAAACTCGGGATTTAATTTCAACTACAAATCATCACAACGTTTTCTATTTTTACGTACGTTTGATACATCTAAACACTGCTAAGTGCATTTCAGTGTAGATATCACGTCATGACGTCAGAAGGTCTGTCAAACATTCACCCACTGAGACCAAAGCGTAAACAGTACCGAAAATAATTTATGTACGTACAATGATCAATGGCAGACGCGGTTCGCTTGTGTTGATTTGTTTGTGAACTTCTACGGCCTTTGCGGCGATTTCGAAAGTAGCCGAAAACCAAAGTCATGGAATCCCGGCACGAACCTTGTAATTTTTCGGAATTTGCAAGAGCTTTGCAGCGATCGAATAAGTAATTCGTCGAAATCCTACATGTACCATGCATTTTTTTGGGATTTACGGGGGTTTGTGGCGATCGGGTAAGTAGCCGAAATCCAAAGCCGTCGAACCTCGGCTAGAACCATTTAATTTTCCTCACACATTTAAATTGGTAATAACCTAGGTTGACGGTGACGGAAAACATAGTAAGGAAATCTAAACCTGAGAAATGTTTTAGTAGCAACACTGGGAAAATGTAGAAATATGGATTTATCGAAATTTGAAATCGCCAGTACATCTTAGACTGGCGTGGTGATTATGTCCACACTTTCCTTAAGGGGATTTATGGCCCTACAATCTCTTACTGGTCGATGTTAACAAAGTTTCTATCTAATGTTTTCGAAACTCGGTTTTGGCTTTTGCTTTTCTCCAGAGGACGTACTTGAGAGGCAGTCCTACTCTAGGTTTACCATCTTATATTACATGGTCATGTACCAGCAGATGAGATTACGGTCAAACCATGAAAACATATATAGTATTAAAAAATAAATATATCATGACGAAACCGAGGCATGATGGTTTTTTTCTAATGCCCATCAAAATCAAATCAAAATCCTCTTTATTCAATTTAGGCCCTCAAACGAACGTCAGAACTACCACCAGTTCGGACAACAACCCAGTCATCGAGAAGAACCGGCAAGAAACTCGATCTGGTTTATCTTTTCATAATAACATATTTTTTTATTATTACAACATAATAGACACATAAAGCTACATTCGTTTTTAGTGGATGCACAGAGAGAGGCGTCACTTCCAGACGTCGCTATCGTTCACATATTGATCCACCCTGTAATAACCCTTATGTATTAAGATCCGCTTGACATAACACTTGAAGCTACTATCCGGCAAATCGGTAATGTGTTTTGGGACTTTGTTATAAAATCTAACGCTATTACCATCTTATCCATCTTCATCCACCAATCATCCTAACCAGATTACCAACCTCAGGTTAAAAATCTGTCATAAAGCACCCATTGTTTCGTTCCACCAACTACACTTTCAGCCTGCCCCTGAGTTAAGCATGTTATCGTCCTACATCAATTAACATCAGGTGAGATTATGATGAAGACTTATGTATAAAATATATGATAAAAAATTAATTTTGCAAAAAATAATAGAATCTCAACATTTATTACAGACATATTAACCAGGAGCACGTTTAGTCAATAAAGCCCTCCATTAAAATGAAGGTTGAAAAAACTGTAAGAACATGCAAACCGTCTCATTAGTATCCCGAATACACAATAAAACTAATACAGAATGGTAACTTGACAAGACTATTTCATATTTGAGACGATATTTGAGATTGCGTGACGATAGAAGTCAGCCCGCGGTTATTACACATACCAGAGAGACTTGAAAATACTAATTTTAAGTTATTATTGAAATGACAAACGTGATCATTGATGACTATGACCATTCGATGCAATTTTTTCCGTAAATAGTTCTAGCCTACTTATTTGTTTAGATTGGATTGACTCTTGACTATTTTTAATAATATAACGAGCAGGAATCAGGATCAGTATAGATTTATTAATTATTTCAAAACGAATAAGTTTCAAGTGTTTGAACAGAAAAGACAGCTAAATGTACAAATTTTAAAATTAATTTCATTTATATGCAAGCGAACCTTCTCAGTTTAAAAGAAAAAACAATTAAATGTACAAATTATAAATTTAGTTTCATTTATATGCAACTGAACCTTCTTAGCCTGAAAAGAAAAAACAATTAAATGTATAAATTATAAATTCAGTTTCATTTATATGCAAGTGATCGTTTTCAGTCTGAAAAGAAAAAACTATTAAATGTACAAATTATAAATTTAGTTTCATTTATATGCAAGCGAAGCTTCTCAGTTTGAAAAGAAAAAAATATTAAATGTACAAATTATAAATTCAGTTTCATTTATATGCAAGTGATCGTTTTCAGTCTGAAAAGGAAAAAACTATTAAATGTACAAATTATAAATTTAGTTTCATTTATATGCAAGCGAAGCTTCTCAGTTTGAAAAGAAAAAAATATTAAATGTACAAATTATAAATTCAGTTTCATTTATATGCAAGTGAAGCTTCTCAGTTTGAAAAAAAAAAACAATTAAATGTACAAATTATAAATTTAGTTTCATTTATATGCAAGTGATCCTTCTCTATCGAATTAGCGCACCGTACCCACCCTCGGTGTTATTAATCAGACGCGCTAGACTAGATCTCTTTCTGCATTATTCATAGATAGTGGAGCGCCAAACTTGATTTGATAATTGATGGCAGACATTTTTTCTATGAGATAACGTTGCCAGACCGAATATTCAGTAGCAAATTATGAAAGGACACGCTCGAGAGGTGGCGTACTCTTATGAATACGAAATGATATAACAACGTATCATGCTTAATATAATTATTATTATGTTTCAACTGAATTACATATATAGTGTAGCATGCGCACCGCAGAAATAGGAATATCGTAGTCAATCAGCAGTATCTTAGAAACTGAACGAAAACTTTAAAGGTTCTTGAAGACCCCCGTCGTAAGCTATTTCTGCGGTGCGCATGCTACACTATATATGTAATTCAGTTGAAACATAATAAAGTTACATTTGAGTACAAAAATGTCAATTGGTGCAATTAAATAATTTGATTTGAGCCAAGGTAACTGGACGTCATACATTGACCGTTTGAAAATGTATTTCAAGGCAAATAGTATTAAGGACGATCTACAGTTGCCTACACTAATATCAGTCGTGGGCGATCAAACATATGAACTTTTTGTAAATCTAGCAAGTCCTAATAATCCAACAAATTTGAAATTTGATGAACTTGTACAGTTAGTTACCGACCATCTCCAACCCAAGCCCTCAATAATGCCCAGCTCATTCCCCCTGTCCGTGGCCATGGCTCGGGCGACCATGGAGAAGATTACATCTTGATTTCTTGGGCCCCATACAGAGTAATTCATATTTAGTCGTGGTAGATTCCACGTCAAAGTGGATTGAAATTTTTAAAATGAATACGACTACGGCGAAGGATGTCATTAAAAGATTACGATCGTTATTTAGCCAGTTTGGAATTCCAACATTAGTTGTTTCTGATAACGGCCCTCCATTTTCGAGTGAGGAATTCAAGTCTTTTCTATTGCACAATGGCATATCTCAAGCTTTTTCCGCACCATACCATCCATCGTCAAATGGTGCAGCTGAAAATGCAGTTAAAATCTGTAAGAAAGTGATTAAAAAGGCCATTTCTGATAATATCGATGTTGAGGTTGCTCTGCAGCGATTTTTGTTGTTATACCGTAACACCGAGCATGCAACCACCGGGGAAAGTCCTGCACGGGTGTTACAAGGGAGGTCTTTAAGAACCCGTTTGGATGCCCTACGACCTGATAGAGATAACACAACACGAGTGCTAAAGGCTTTTGAAAAACAGGAACAAAGAGGGTGTCACAGAAAATTAAAATCAGGTGAAGATATTTATTTAAAAGATTTTTCTAAGAGAGGTGAGTGGATTCCAGGTAAAATCGTTGATCGATTTAGCACTCCAAACTATAGAGTACGCTCTTCTGATGGCAGGGAATTTCATCGTCATGTTGACCAAATAAAACGGAGATCTAGTCAAGCAGCGCTTGGCACGTTTTCGCGGGGAGATTCACTAAGACAGGGTAGCGGTCCCTCGGTTAGAGATGTACAAATTATAAATTTAGTTTCATTTATATGCAAGTGATCCTTCTCTATCGAATTAGCGCACCGTACCCACCCTCGGTGTTATTAATCAGACGCGCTAGACTAGATCTCTTTCTGCATTATTCATAGATAGTGGAGCGCCAAACTTGATTTGATAATTGATGGCAGACATTTTTTCTATGAGATAACGTTGCCAGACCGAATATTCAGTAGCAAATTATGAAAGGACACGCTCGAGAGGTGGCGTACTCTTATGAATACGAAATGATATAACAACGTATCATGCTTAATATAATTATTATTATGTTTCAACTGAATTACATATATAGTGTAGCATGCGCACCGCAGAAATAGCTTACGACGGGGGTCTTCAAGAACCTTTAAAGTTTTCGTTCAGTTTCTAAGATACTGCTGATTGACTACGATATTCGGTTAGTAACGATACGATAACGTTACGATACGATAATGTTACGGTACGACAACGTTACGATATGAAGACGTTACGCTACGATAACGTTACGATAGTTCGATTAAAAACAGCAGAGTCGCATGCCCCTTTTCTTTTTATTGACGTTCACGTGCATGACTACTAAAAGGTTGGCGTCTCGATATTGCTAATTAACGAAATCTGAACATCAACAATCGACTTATACAAAAAGGTTCTAATGTATAATGATAACGATCATGTTATGTATCATAAAGGTTGTAGTTTAAATAGATATAGTATAAAAACGAGAAAAAATACTTCATAGAAAACGCGTGTGAATTGTTGTTTCGTTATAATAAACGATGTTACAAATTTGGACGTAGAAAGACACTAATTATGGGAATAAAAGAACATGTCAATGAAATTTAGTGTATCTAGTCATAAAATTAACGTACGATTCACAGAAAACCGAGCGAACAAAAATATATTTAGTAACTGAATTGTATATAAAATATTTAATGTACACGGTCGAAATGAGATTTGTAATACCCGAAGTACGTTTTGTATATATTTGCACTCAAGAGAAATGAATGAAATTACTTAGTTTGTATTCATAGGTCGAAATGTCTTCATAGAATTTGTTTACTCGTATATTAAACGTCAATCAATGTCAGGTAATATTTACATCATTTGATTGAAACTGTGTTCTTCGATGTTATAATAACACGTATAAAAACGTATGTGGGTAATATTTACACAAATACGAATGATTACTATTATGTTTATATTATATTGTGATATTATATTATTAAATAATCTTCTACACATATAATAAAAATGTGTAGCTACCGAATATGTCATCCTCTTTGGCAGACTGGCTGAAATTTTTGTAAATATTATAAATAGAATGTCGTTCAAACAATTGAACAAATAAATGAAATGTCGCATGTCTCTATAAATACATTTTATGATCATTTTAATAAACAGTCTATTTTACGCATTACGAGTATTATTATTACGCTGTCCGTGTTAGTCTAGAATCTTCTAGAAGTGAGCCGAAGCTCCTGCAGATGTAAATATTAAGAGTCTGTGCTTTTTCGATTTTTGTGACGAGAATTGTTGCAGATATCTAGAAATAAGTACTAGAATACATTTCAATCATTTTTAGAAATGTCTGTCTGTTTGTATGAACACTTTTTTTTTTTCGAACTGACTACGCTATTGACCAAGCAAGGTCTTAATAGCTTCACCGGACTACTAAGGCGAGCGCTTAAGGCACTCAGCCGATTTTATTTTGACAACTAGCTCAAGGGTGCGCGGCACACCTCGGCTTTGGCTGTTGCCTGATACATGCAATTCGCGACCTATGTAAGCTAACCTAAGCTAAGCTAACTATTCATACATATATGAGTTGTTGAAACATATATGTGTACCAAGCATACATAACTCAACAACTCTTATATATATTTCATATCGGATAATATTCTAAACTATTTCAGTTTGATAAGGGATAAAAGATAAAACCCTTCCACTTGCATGTGTAAGCGTGTATGCGTGCACGTGTGTGGAGGTGACATGAGTAATGTTGTCGCAGTGATGTAAGATTTTGTGTCACTGTATCGCGCGTCTGTTTGTATGAACACGCATCACTGCTAAAGTATTGGGTTCACAATAAAATCTCAAAGGAAATCATAAAGCACGTCGTCGAAAGTAACATAGTTTTTGTTTTATTAAAATCGGTCCACTCTATCAAAATTATTGTAATTTGAATGACGGCTGGAGGTAAGTACGAGATAAGAGTACTATACTAATATTATAAAGCTGGAGGGTTTGTTTGTTTGTTTGAACGCACTAACCTAAGGAACTACTGGTCCGATTTGAATTTGAATTTTTTAAGTGTTAGATAGCTCATTTATCAAGAAAGGCTATAAGCTTTATAACATCACGCTAAAACCAATAGGAGAGGGGCTCCAATCTATACTAAGAAAATATATTTTTTCTTTTTTATGAGCTTCCGCTACGTATTAGCCTTAGCCCAAAGTAATTATTCGACGCGGACGAAGTCGCGGACAGAAGCTAGATTGAAATATGTACCTTTAAGCTATCATTAAACCTTAAATAAATTTTATACTAGAACGGTTCTCTAGAGAGCTGAACACGCGGTATCTCTTTCTGACATAGATATTTACAGTTCGACATTTCTTAATAATAATCAGTTCTCGTCGGAGTGTCAACCCTGTTCTCGGGGCACAGTACACCACGCATCGCACATACGCATACTTTTTCACCTATATATTTTATATTTCATTACCCCGTTCTCAAGGGTCGTAGCGTGATCTTCGATATAATATAATCTTCTTCAATAAATATACTATACAATGAACAAAGAATTTATCTTACCAAACCGGTATTCCCAGATATTGAATCAAACATGCCAAGCCAATAATCTCTTGACTATAGACATGTACTAATACCCGCATATCTATTTAGGGATAACATGGGGCTAGCATAAATCGTGTATAAAAGTTACAAGCGAAGATAAAGCGATAAAAGAAATAAAAGCCGTAATAACGAACAGAAATTACCTTATTTTTTTGATAACATTTGAAAAAATAATAAAGTTCGTGAACTTAATTTCCGTTCTACGATGGATTTGATTTTGTAATTGTCTTGTGACAATTGTATGTTTTAAACTTTGTAAACAGTGTATACAATGTGTAGTCAAATTCTCCTATTTTTGTATTAAAGATTGTTATTATTAGAACCAAGAAATACAAATGAATTTTATTACAGTTACGTTATTTTATGTTATAAAATATATAGTCCGGAATTGTTCAACAACAACATGGCATCAATTCAATTGCATCGATAATTGGAAAAGAAAGCAACTCTTCTATATTTTGTAGGTGGTAGAGCCACGCTGAAGCTATTATTGGTTTCAGCATGTATGGGTCGGCTCAGCTGGGGTAGTTCCACCCTCTCACAGAAAACCGACGTGAAGTAACAGTGCTTGCATTGTTGCGTTACGTTCGGTCAGTGAGAGCGCTGGAGGACCACCCCCTTACCACCCACCCCGTCCCCTCTGCCAAAAACAGGCTGGCAACGTATTAGCGACTGGTGTTGTTAGTGTCGATGGACGGCAGTGATCACTCGTGACCTGATTTTGTAATTGTCTTGTGACAATTGTATGTTTTAAACTTTGTAAACAGTGTATACAATGTGTAGTCAAATTCTCCTATTTTTGTATTAAAGATTGTTATTATTACAATCAAGAAATACAAATGACAATTTATTACAGTTACGTTATTTTATGTTATCAAATATATAGTCTAACAACATGTCATCAATTCAATTGCATCGATAATTGGAAAAGAAAGCAACTCTTCTATCTTTTGTACGCTGAAGCTATTATTGGTTTCAGCATGTATGGCTCGGCTCAGCTGGGGTAGTTCCACCTTCTCACAGAAAACCGACGTGAAGTAACAGTGCTTGCATTGTTGCGTTACGTTCGGTCAGTGAGAGCGCTGGAGGACCCCCCCCTTTCCACCGACCCTCCCTCAAACACAGGCTGGCAACGCATTAGCGACTCCCCTGGTGTTGTTAGTGTCGATGGAAGGCGGTAATCACTTAACATCTCGCATGTGCGTTTGCCTCCCATGATATATAAAAAAACCTACTGAACGGATTTTCATACGGCTTTCAGCAGTAAATAAAGTGATCCATGAGGAAGGTTTAGGTATATCATTTCTCAAAGTTTTTTTTGTTATCAGACCGGCACGACGTCCGCTGGGCCTGCTAGGCTATATCTAAATATACAGTGGGAAACGGTTACGGGTACATCTCCATCCGCTGATTCTCAGTCAAGTTTCTTAATTTTTTTTATTTTGTTGATATTGACAAGATTTAGTGTTATTGAAAAAAAAATTGGAAACAGGTTTTTTTCTTCTTAACGGTCGAAGTTAAACAACTGGACGAGGATTCGTTTAGTGAAATCTATCGAAAAGAAATAAAAGCCGTAATAACGAACAGAAATTACCTTATTTTTTTGATAACATTTGAAAAAATAATAAAGTTCGTGAACTTAATTTCCGTTCTACGATGGATTTGATTTTGTAATTGTCTTGTGACAATTGTATGTTTTAAACTTTGTAAACAGTGTATACAATGTGTAGTCAAATTCTCCTATTTTTGTATTAAAGATTGTTATTATTACAATCAAGAAATACAAATGACAATTTATTACAGTTACGTTATTTTATGTTATCAAATATATAGTCTAACAACATGTCATCAATTCAATTGCATCGATAATTGGAAAAGAAAGCAACTCTTCTATCTTTTGTACGCTGAAGCTATTATTGGTTTCAGCATGTATGGCTCGGCTCAGCTGGGGTAGTTCCACCTTCTCACAGAAAACCGACGTGAAGTAACAGTGCTTGCATTGTTGCGTTACGTTCGGTCAGTGAGAGCGCTGGAGGACCACCCCCTTTCCACCGACCCTCCCTCAAACACAGGCTGGCAACGCATTAGCGACTCCCCTGGTGTTGTTAGTGTCGATGGAAGGCGGTAATCACTTAACATCTCGCATGTGCGTTTGCCTCCCATGATATATAAAAAAACCTACTGAACGGATTTTCATATAGCTTTCAGTAGTAAATAAAGTGATCCATGAGGAAGGTTTAGGTATATAGTTTCTCAAAGTTTTTTTTGTTATCAGGCCGGCACGACGTCCGCTAGGATATATCTAAATATAACAGTGGGAAACGGTTACGGGCACATCTCCATCCGCTGTTTCTCAGTCGAGTTTCTTAATTTTTTTTATTTTGTTGCTATTGACAAGATTTAGTGTTATCGAAAAAAATAATATTGGAAACAGGTTTTTTTTCTTATTAACGGTCGAAGTTAAACAACTGGACGAGGATTCGTTTAGTTAAATCGATTGTTTATTTATATCACAAAATTACATGCACAGTAATAGCCCAAGCTGAGGTTTGATTATTTAGGTATCCTCGAGGCCTTTAGTGGTTTTTTTCTCTTGCCACAAAAGTCTTCAGGCCAATAATGTTAATCTAAAACAAAAATTCAGCTATAGCACTGAAATTTATTCCCAAATTATAAATCAAAATGGTTACATATTCTTACCTTGAGAAATGTGAAATATACTTGTAATGAATTGGAGTGTAAAGACTGCAGAGTCTAAATCAGTTTTATATCTGTTTCACGATGTTTACATGATAATTGTTGAAAAGGAAAGGGAAAGCGAGTCAATTGGCAGTAAATTTTTGACTAAAGATTTATACTTGTCGACAACACAAAATTAAATTAACCGTCTTAACGGAAAGGGAATGTTAGCGCCAATATAACCAAAATATAGACAAGTTATTTTTCAATCGTTATATTTTCATATTATATTCCTTCTTAAATAAACTTTTTAGAATGGGCACAGTTTAGAACGCTTATAAAGTATCTGGTGTAAACTAGTAAAATGTTTTTTCTAGATTTGTTTATTGGAACGAAGTTGCTTACGGCAGGCTTGGAGGAGATAGGGATTTTGTTGCGCGACCGAACTGAAAAAAATGTGATAGTAAAACCGTAAGAGAAAGTCCGTGGAATAAAACCGTTAAATGAGTCCGTGGAATAAAACCGTTAAATGAGACGTGCGCAGGCGCGACAGTCGTATACACAAGCGAGTATTTTTTTGCAAATTGTGTCGATTCTACATTAGCCGAAGAAACTTCGTTCCTACCTGATGTCCCACGACACCATTTAATTTTTTGTTACGTTATAGTTATTTGTCCCTTTGACCAAAAGATAGAGTTTCTCTATGAATAACTCTAACAAAATAACTACATAGCGGTATTATATATAAGTAAGACTATAGAGTAAATGAGTATATTAATATTATAATAGATTTCATTTGGATCAAAACAACGTTGTAATTATCCGCGGGTACAACACTATTATTATTTAAGTCTCGTAGGAAATTCTTATGAACTAACTTTTTTTGTCGAAATGACTACTCTATTGACCTAGCACGGTCTTAACATCTTCACCGGACTGCAAAGGCGAACGCTTAAGGCACTCAGCCGATTTTATTTTGACAACAAGCTCAAGGGTGCACGGCACACTTCGGATTACGCGTTGTTTATTATCTTAAGAACATATTTAATGAACATAGGAAAAAAACATAAGTAGCACACCGCTTGCCCCACTTGTTCACTGTAAAATAACACACATCACTGTACGCGTAGTTATAAAAAACGTAGTGTCTTAAAACTTTATATTAGACTAGCGTCTGACCGCGACTTCGTACGCGTGGAATAGTTTTGGTTAACGTTAATACGCAGCGGAAGTTTTCAAAAGGAAGAGAAACGATTTTCAAACTCTTCATTGGTGCTCCGCTCTCATTGATGTTAACGTGATGATATATTGCCAATAGCTTTCCTCGATAAATGAGCTATCTAATACTGCAGGAATTTTTCTAATCGGACCCGTAGTTCCTGAGATTAGCGCGTTCATGCAAATTAGTTAAAGATTACTACCATTCTCTCGTCAGTAAGCAAACACTCGAACCGTCATTTAATTTACAATAACTTATGATAAAGTGGACCGATTTTAATCAAACAAAGGCTTAATTACTCTCGAGAATATGCTTTATAATATTATTGGTGAGGTTTTATTGTGAATCCAGTACTTTAGCAGTAAATCGTGTTCATACAAACAGAAAGACAGACATTTCTAAAAATGATTAAAATGTTTTCTATTACTTATTCCAAGACACATGGAACAATTTTTTTCACGAAGTTAGAAAAAGAACAATCATTAGATTTACATTCGTATTATACATATGTATAGATAAAGCTATTACGATATTTTTTATATAGGGCTCAAGGTCTAAGAAGTAAAACTAAAAATAATTTATCGACATCTATCCAGTGTTTTTATAGATACATATGAAATTAATTAAAATGTAAATATGATTTTTTTTTTCTCGAACTGACTACGCTATTGACCTAGCAAGGTCTTAACAGCTTCACCGGACTACTAAGGCGAGCGCTTAAGGCACTCAGCCGATTTTATTTGGGCAACCAGCTCAAGGGTGCATGGCACACCTCGGCTTGGCTGTTGCCTGTTTCATGCAATTCGCGACCTATCTGAGCTAACCTAAGTTAAGCTAAACTATTCATACATATATGAGTTGTTGAAACATATATGTGTACCAAGCATACATATCTCAACAACTCTTATGTGTATTTTGTATCGGAAAGGATTCTAAACTATTACAGTTCGATACGGGAAAAAAAAGAAAAACCCATCCACTTTATGTGTAAGCGTGTGAGCGTGCACGTGTGTGGAGGTGATGTGTGTAGTGTTGTTGCAGTGATGTATTGGTGTGTCACTGTATCGCGCGAGCAGCGCACTCAAGGGCTCCACGCCGAGGGATCGGACCTTGTAAATATGATATTTAAGTAATTTTGTCTCATTGTAGAACTTCAAGGTTCTTAAATAGCTCACCTATTACTTTACACTCACTTTTTACTATTGCGGGTACCACAATTTAAATTATAATTGTAAATTCGGTAGTTCAAATTATACACTTTTATTTAAACTAGTGGGCGCCCAGTGGTCGACATTAGACCACAGTTCATTTTTTTAAAGTTTTTTAGTTTAAAGTTTTTTTAAAGTTTGAACTTTATTAGGCTTCTTTTGTCAACTTACTTCTATAATCGAAGAGTTTTTGAGCCGACCCATTCATGCTGAAACCAGTAATAGCTTCAGCGTGGCTCTACCACCATATGCAGATATTTAAGTAATTTTGTCTCATTGTAGAACTTCAAGGTTCTTAGATAGCTCACCTATTACTTTTCACACACTTTTTACTATTGCGGCTACGGGTACTTTAAAACGATCACTGTTTTTGCCTTCCAAATGTACGTGTATTACTAATTAGAACCAATTGATCTATTTATTATTATTACCACAATTTAAATTATAATTGTCAATTCGGTAGTTCAAATCATACACTTTTATTTAAACTAGTGGGCGCCCAGTGGTCGACATTCGACCACAGTTCATTGATTTTTTAAAGTTTGAACTTTATTAGGCTTCTTTTGTCAACTTACTTCTATAATCGAAGAGTTTTTATCATGGTTACTCAGTTATTATAATAATAGTTGTGTGTTATAATATCATTGTTGAATGTAGAATGAAAAAGGGTAATTGGAATGTAAGAGTAAAAATACATACAGTCGAGCATAGGAACCTCCTTCACAACCTTTTTTGAAGTTCTTTATTGACGGATGTCCAAATGTCTTTTTTATTTACATGTGTGTATACTTTGTGTAAAATTGAAGCAGTAGTGTGAGTAATGCATATTTTTTAATGTACTTCTAATGCATTTTATATAAAATAAATAGCTTCCTGCACTTCTCCTCCACATAAACTTTAACTATGACAAATTTCACGTTCATCCGTTCGCGCAATCCCGTTAAAAATGTGTACAAAGCTTAGGCTTCACGTATTAATATATATGATAACAATTCACTCATTACTATCATAAAACACTCTTGTCTCACTCGGAATACCGTGTTACACAATAATCTCACATATTTAGTTAATTCAAATTAAGTTTTTATTTATTATATATGTTTAAGTCACTGTTTGTTTTAGTTCTCATTATATGAAATTGTGATATCTGCGATACGGTTTGTAACCAGTGCAGATACCAATATTACTGTTAATTATGTACACACTGACTTGTAACATTAAAATATTATTATTATTTTCATTGCCACTTTGCAATCGTCTTGTGGTGACATCTATTGGTACAATACATAATTTTGTGTAAATGCAACGATTTACTCTCGAACACTCATCTTATTGTAAACGAAATTTTCTCGACCGTACGTAAATACATTTCAGGAAACCGTCCATTACTCTAATAATTAGTACAAGAACGCATAGGGACAAACAAATAAATACTTAATTTTATGTGTACAGAAATAAATCAGTAAAGTATATATAAATAATTACTCATATATTCTAAATAGTTGAGCATTAGGCATGTCCAGTAAAACATACGCCGGAAGGAGAAAGATTTTGACGCGCTGCCAACTGCATTGGCATTAGATGTGACGCGAATTTCATCTTGAAGGTTGTTAGTTAATTTACCTTGAAATGTTCTGAAATGGAATATTATATTTTTTTAAATTTAATCGAAATATATATTTAACCAGATGATGGTCGCGACTTAGTTCACGTGAACATCATTTGCTGGTTACATTAAAAATATGTGTTTTAACTATTGCTTTTGTTAAATCTTTTTCATACGTGATTTGTTTATATAAATAACTTTTTTTATATTATAGGTGGTAAACGAACAGGCGGGTTACCTCATAGTAAGTGATCACCGCCGTCCGTAGACACTAGCAACACCAGGGGAGTCGCAAGTGCGTTGCCGGCCTGTGTTTGAGAGAGGAGGCGTGGCAAGGGGTGTGAGGAGGGGAGAGGAGGAGGGGAGGTTGGTATCCGGCGCTTTCACTAACCGAACAAGCTGAAACCAATAACAGCTTCAGCGTGGCTCTACCACCTACAAAAACTATCTGCCCACCTTGACTTCGGATGTACTAAGGAAGATAATGAGACCAAATCTTTTCTTTGCTGTACGAACATGTAATGAAATTAAATGTTAACTGAACGTCAATCTGTCAATATTTTGTAAGATTTCCCATGTGTCTTCTGTCTCACTCACTTTTTTATTTGGAGATTTTTTTACCCAATATTTTTTACTTGACCCTACGATTTAACAAACATTTTATTTCTTACAAACCTTGTCCTGATAATTACAACAAATCTTTCTTTTACTGTACGAACATGTAATGAAATTAAATGTCAACTCAACGTCAATCTGTCAATATTTTGAAAGAGCTCCCATGTTTCTTTTGTCTCACTCACTTTTTTATTTCAAGTTTTTTTAACCCAAATTTTTTACTTGTCCCTACGATTTAACAAACATTTTATTTCTTACAAACCTTGTCCTGATAATTACAAACAAGACAAAAAATAATTAACGATATAGGGGCAGCCGTTCTGTTAAGTGATGCACTTACATACATTCGGCAATTAATTTTTCTTTATACTGTATTATTACAGTGCATGACACAGCGAAGGTAAAAATTAAATAGAAGAAAAGGAAAAAGTTACGGCGGGTACGTAGCAGAGACAAATTTTAAGTCGGTTTTTTTTAAATTTATTTCCCATTGAATTGAACTTTACAAAATAACTTATCAATAAAAACAAAGATATAACAATAAACAAGCAAAACTCACTCGGTTCATATATAAGAGTTATTGTTCTATTACTTATAATGATGTAAAAGCTAGCTGAGAACTTGATACCGCTCGTTATGTCGACGTATTAACCAGACCAGTAATTTATCAAAAATAAGAAAATATTTCACTATACAGTATCACGGACGAAGGAACATTTATATCTTATAGTCGTAGAGCCACACTGAAACTATTACTGGTTTCAGCATGAATAGGTCGGCTCGCCCGGGGTAGTACCACCCGACCCATAGTAAACCGACGTGAAGTAACAGTGCTTGCATTGTTGCGTTTCGTTCGGTCAGTGAGAGCGCCGGAGGCGCACCCCTCTCCTCTCTCCACTCTTTCTCCCTACCCTAACCCTGCCCCCAAAGGGTGGCAACGCACTTGCGACTCCTCTGGTGTTGTTAGTGTCCATAGACGGTGGTGATCACTAAATATCAGGTGACTCACCTGTTCGTTTGCCATCTATGACATAAAAATTAAATTAAAAAAAATAGTATAGGCATACTGTAGCTACAATAACTCCGGACGGGTGCCATCGACCATGCTGCTAGCGCGATACAGTGACACCGCATTCACTAGTTTCCTGCACACACCACACCGGTACTCTGGTTCTGTACAGGACCCATTTTCCTTTTGGGTTAGTTAGTTTTAGTCAAAATTGTAATTATTATCAATGTGTCTATTTATATTTTTTGTAATGTTTGTTTCCATTTCCTTCATTTTTTCTTCATTCAAATAAATACTTAATCTTATTTGTATAGAAATAAATCAGTAAACTATATATAAATAATTACTCATATATTCTAAATAGTTGAGCATTAGGCATGTCCAGTAAAACATACGCCGGAAGGAGAAAGATTTTGACGCGCTGCCAACTGCATTGGCATTAGATGTGACGCGAATTTCATCTTGAAGGTTGTTAGTTAATTTACCTTGAAATGTTCTGAAATGGAATATTATATTTTTTTAAATATAATCGAAATATATATTTAACCAGATGATGGTCGCGACTTAGTTCACGTGAACATCATTTGCTGGTTACATTAAAAATATGTGTTTTAACTATTGCTTTTGTTAAATCTTTTTCATACGTGATTTGTTTATATAAATAACTTTTTTTATATTATAGGTGGTAAACGAACAGGCGGGTTACCTCATAGTAAGTGATCACCGCCGTCCGTAGACACTAGCAACACCAGGGGAGTCGCAAGTGCGTTGCCGGCCTGTGTTTGAGAGAGGAGGCGTGGCAAGGGGTGTGAGGAGGGGAGAGGAGGAGGGGAGGTTGGTATCCGGCGCTTTCACTAACCGAACAAGCTGAAACCAATAACAGCTTCAGCGTGGCTCTACCACCTACAAAAACTATCTGCCCACCTTGACTTCGGATGTACTAAGGAAGATAATGAGACCAAATCTTTTCTTTGCTGTACGAACATGTAATGAAATTAAATGTTAACTGAACGTCAATCTGTCAATATTTTGTAAGATTTCCCATGTGTCTTCTGTCTCACTCACTTTTTTATTTGGAGATTTTTTTACCCAAAATTTTTTACTTGACCCTACGATTTAACAAACATTTTATTTCTTACAAACCTTGTCCTGATAATTACAAACAAGACAAAAAATAATTAACGACATAAGGGCAGCCGTTCTGTTAAGTGATGCACTTACATACATTCGGCAATTAATTTTTCTTTATACTGTATTATTACAGTACATGACACAGCGAAGGTAAAAATTAAATAGAAGAAAAGGAAAAAGTTACGGCGGGTACGTAGCAGAGACAAATTTTAAGTCGGTTTTTTTTAAATTTATTTCCCATTGAATTGAACTTTACAAAATAACTTATCAATAAAAACAAAGATATAACAATAAACAAGCAAAACTCACTCGGTTCATATATAAGAGTTATTGTTCTATTACTTATAATGATGTAAAAGCTAGCTGAGAACTTGATACCGCTCGTTATGTCGACGTATTAACCAGACCAGTAATTTATCAAAAATAAGAAAATATTTCACTATACAGTATCACGGACGAAGGAACATTTATATCTTATAGTCGTAGAGCCACACTGAAACTATTACTGGTTTCAGCATGAATAGGTCGGCTCGCCCGGGGTAGTACCACCCGACCCATAGTAAACCGACGTGAAGTAACAGTGCTTGCATTGTTGCGTTTCGTTCGGTCAGTGAGAGCGCCGGAGGCGCACCCCTCTCCTCTCTCCACTCTTTCTCCCTACCCTAACCCTGCCCCCAAAGGGTGGCAACGCACTTGCGACTCCTCTGGTGTTGTTAGTGTCCATAGACGGTGGTGATCACTAAATATCAGGTGACTCACCTGTTCGTTTGCCATCTATGACATAAAAATTAAATTAAAAAAAATAGTATAGGCATACTGTAGCTACAATAACTCCGGACGGGTGCCATCGACCATGCTGCTAGCGCGATACAGTGACACCGCATTCACTAGTTTCCTGCACACACCACACCGGTACTCTGGTTCTGTACAGGACCCATTTTCCTTTTGGGTTAGTTAGTTTTAGTCAAAATTGTAAGACTCTATGTACATATGCGTTAAGTATACATGTAGGGTTAACTTAGTTGATTAGCTTGAACGATCCCTTGCCGCCCCCACAAAACGGTTTGTCGGTGCACCGTGGGGTTTTAGTCTGTGCGGGTCGGACATAACCCACCCTCTCCCCCGGGAGGGTGGCGTATCCATAAGGGATTTCCCCACGGTAAAAAAAAAGGTTTAACTTAGTTCAGATGCTTAGTTTTAGTTCGATTGGCTTTGTGTCCAAAGCAAGAGCTTTAGCCGAGTTTCTGGCATTCTTGGGCTTTTTGCCATTCGGCTGAGTACCCTAAGCGCTCACCCTAAAATCCCAGTGAAGCTGTGAAGGCTCATCGGGCAAACATCAGTTCGAAGAAAAAACTGTAGGTACAAAGGGACTGGACTCTCAACTCCACCTGCTGGAACATTCCATATATGTTTCGCAATAAATTTTGAACTTTAAGTAATGGCTAAGCCTACATAAAAAATCTCTGTATCGTATGTTTTCGGAATACAATAGGATAAGTCAATTTGTTGATATATTTAATTGTTCCTTGTGTGAATTTAAATTTGAACTAAGAACTATATTATTATAACTATATTTCTAAGCATTATAATTTTGTAAGTAAGCTGTGTTCACTGTTTCAGGACTCACACCCAGATTTTTATTAAATGTATGTTAGCTAAAGAAATTAATTGTTTGTGTGTTGTCTGGTTTGTAATCTACCATGACCAAACTTAAGGAGATTTGTCCATGTGATATCTAAATACATTGCTACTGAGATATCGTTATCAATCAATGTTTAGTTAGAAAATGATAGATAGATGTTTTAATCCGACAAAATAATTAAAGGTATTTATTACAGAAAAGAATACCGTGAAATGATTCAAATTATACTTCTCTTTAGAAAAAGTAAATAAGATATTAATCCATTTATAATAATACCGAGAAGAGAGCAGAAAAATTACATTTTTTTTTCTAAACAATTGTGAAACTCACGAAAATCTTTCCATTTAACTTTGATGTGAGTCACTTATTAATTTGCCGAGAATTTTATAAGAGCTCTTGTAAATAAAACAATCTGGAGAGTTCTGAATGAGGACTGTGTCTGAGTTGAATATCAACTTTTGAAAATATTAATACTTTAAGATGTTCTTTTTTACATTTGACGGACACGTAGCGTTACCGACGAGTGGGAATAAAGAGATAAATTCATATAAATGTTAACAGCTTGGGCTCAAATATGTCTTTATTTTTATTTTTATTATGTGTTTTTATATTATACTAAAATTAATACTTTTATGTTTATAAAAAAAAGTTTAAAAACTAAATAATTAAATAACTGTGTTTTTTTTAATTTCTAAATTAATTATAGTATTTTTTTATGTCATAGCAGGCAAACGAACAGGTCACCTGATTTTAAGTGATCACCACCGTCCATAGCCACTACCAACCAGTGGAGTCGAAAGTGCGTTGGCAGCCTGTGTGTGGGCATGAGTAGAAATGAAATCCATGTAACAAGAAACATGTACCATGGTGTATTCTACATCGTAATTTAACATCAGGTGATAATGTCATGATACGCTGAAAGACTTATGCACAAAGAAAGAAATTTCAAACAATTAAAAAAAAACATGTAACTCATAATTTTTTTTTTAAATACAGGCGATTCGAATAATTTAATATAGTTTTTATAAAGAAATTAAAAGTAACTTTTGTCTGAAATAACTTGTTATTTGTCTATTTACGATTATAAATCGGTTACGTTACGTTTGTTATAAATCGTTATGAAAGTGAAGCTTAGTTGAAGATCAATTGTTAAGTAGGCGCTTAAGAGCTGCCACTTCGTCGATTTATTTATGTTTAAGATTCATTAGGATTTAAATAAAGTTATTTTGTAATAATTATTATTGGATATACCTATAAATATTTGTTACTTGATAATGTTTCAAAACGTTTACGTTTCGTACAGTTCACACGCGGTAGAATTAAAACCTGCAAACAATTGGTTGTCTGTAAAGTCGGTTTACGGATGATAATTTACGTAATAACGACTCGGACGCATCGGCCGATGGAGTGGAAGAATGACAAATGTGCCACAAGCCCACAAACCGAACGCTTAGGCCGATCGCGCCTTCTATCGCTTATTCCGCGCTCTCTCTTGCACGCTCAGGTGGAACGTGACAATGAGTCATGCATTTTCGTGCGTGCAGCCGGTGTTCTCCGATTTATAAGACGTTGTCACGTCAAAAATGATGAATTATTCATATAAACGATATCCATGAACATTAACAGTTATGACGCCTTTACCCAAGATTTTGTAATACAAAGGTGCAACACACACGTACAACGCTCTGGCCAGAGTCAATATTAAGGTAGTCCGATATACAATGAAGAAACCGCAAATATAAGAGAAATACTGCATAACGTATTCTATCTCATTCTATTGCAAGTTAAATCCTGTCGATCTATATGTTTGTCTCTTTCTAATGTCACTTTTTCGTTTCGTCGTTCATTTTTGTTTCACCGAGTTTCAAGTCGTAATGGGGTTAAAGAAGTTTTCACTTTAAAAACATTGAATAAGATATATGTAATAAGTAATATGAAATAGATGATAGTAGTGTAACTTGTTTTTTTTATATCATAGGAGGCAAACAAACAGTGTCGGATAGTGTCTGGGATACAGCGCTTCTTGTCCGATCACCGAAGTTCAGTAACGTGGAGCACGGTCAGAACTTGGATGGGTGACCGCTTGAGAACACTGCGTGACGTTGACTATTTATTATATTTTTTAAATTAAAATGTTTTCCTTTAACACAAAAGTTTCACATCTATCGTGTGTCTTTACGACACACCCTGCTTTTTAACACGATAAAATTGCAACACTATATTAAATGATATAATAATAGTGCAATCCAAAGGCAACTGCGCTCACTGGGTGATCTACAATCTATAGACTGTCAATCCATCGACTGTCGGCTGTTTGTTATACTCAGGCTAACCCCGAAATCCGCTAAAGTCGCTGTGACGGATTTATCTTCTTGTATTTTGTGACCGCAATCAATCCGGACTAACTTGCAAGTTTTTGACCCAATTGTATATTAAAACATTTGGCTTTTTTTATTGAACTGAATTGAATTTGTGTATTAAACATTAGAGTCTAGCAGAGTACAGTAGAAAGTAAGAATTATCATGTAAGGTAATAATGTTTCATTTATTTATTTATCAGCTTTTGGTCGTGGCTTCGGTCGCTTACTGTAGATTAAATATAACTCTCTGGACCATGTTTTTGGATCAAAAGTACCTTATGTCCGCCTTTTCTCTGTCCCTGACTACGTTTATGGAAAATTTCATGATGACTGGTTGAGTAATTAAGGTGTGAATGTGTAGCTGACAAACGAACTCACAATTACAAAATTAGATACAATTACAATATTATAAATTACAGAGTCAAAATAAACATTGAAATTGGTCAGAGAACCACGAATAGTGCACACGAACAGACGTCAGTCGGCAAACATTTACTGAACACTTCAAGTCGCGACGTGGCGTGTCGTGTCGAAGACTCACTTGTCTCTATCTTTATCACGATTTGCAACCTATATTCGTGTTATTCAAAACTTTAACTTATATGAACAACCTGCAGACTCTAAATTTGTATAGTACATATATGTTGAACAAATAGACTGAAGTTTAATTTGCGATAAAAATGTATAAGCAATGATGCTAGCCATCATGTCATTCTGATAGGTGGTAGAGCCACGCTGAAGCTATTATTTGTTTCAGCATGAATTGGATCGGCTCGCCCGGGGTACTACGACCCTCACCCTCTCATAGAAAACCGACGTGAAGTAACAGTGCTTGCATTGTTGCGTTTCTTTGGGTTAGTGAGAGCGCCGGAAGCCCACGTTCCCTCCCATCTCTTACCCCAAACACAGGCTGACAACGCACTCGCGACTCCGCTGTTTTTGCAAATGTCTATGGACGGTGGTAGATATGAAACAATTATTAACTGGACATGGGTATTGTAAGCGATACCTTAATCGTTTTCAAGTTATTGACGGTAACGTATCTACGCAAAACTCTGAACATCTTCTTCACCTGTTGTTAAGTGATCACCACCATCCATAGACACTAGCAACACCAGGGGAGTCGCAAATGCGTTGCCAGCCTGTTACTTCACGTCGGTGTTCTGTGAGAGGGTGGTAGTACCCCGGGCGAGCCGACCCATTCATGCTGAAACTAATAGCTACAGCATGGCTCTACCACCTTTATACCACGTTACGTCCATGCGAAGCTTGTACGAGTCGCTAGCATTTAAAAAAAAATTGTATTGTTTTCGCAATAATATATTCGGAATTAGCAATTAAATGGGAGTGAGAGGTGTACGCAATTTTATACGAGTCACAATTCCCTTGAGGCGGTGCATGAGCATTATATAATAGGGTCATAAAGATTCGTCAGTCATGATTTAGGTGCAAGTCAGAGAGTCGTGGTAATTTCAAAGTCCGTTGAATGCTTTGAGATTAATGAGCACATGCTTTACAAACTTATCAAACGATTTGATAGCAGGCTCCTTCTCCATCAAGCCCAAAAGATTGAAGAGGCATATACGCATTGTTACAAAGCATTATACGCCCAAGCCTTTTCGTACTAAATCTGGTGAATTCTTGGAGAAGATGTTCAGAGTTTTGCGCAGATACGTTACCGTCAATAACTTGAAAACGATTAAGGTATCGCTTACAATACCCATGTCCAGTTAATAATTGTTTCATATCTTAGAAAAGTCTAATAAATGTACGCAGTTTTACAGTATCCTCCAATTTACGTACACATGTATCTACCAAGAAGCGAGTTTTTGTATCACACCTAGTCGCTACCATTAAATAGTATTGAAATATACAACATATTTAAATCGTATTAAGCCTATAAAAATACTTCACGTTTGAGTTTACATGTATTGGTATAAAATAAAGGGGCAAATAATTGAAATCTACGAAATAAATAGACGAGCAATTTAATTAATTATTCTGACGTCAATTTTTCATTTAACTGAGTTCATTACGTGAAATCTCGTCGAAACATTTATTTCAGTTGCATCGTATTTTGTACTGGATAATGTATTCAGATTTCACGATATAAAACGTTACATTTTGAACATCGGATTTTACGTAATATCGTCAGAGCTTTTAAACAGTATGTGAAATGACTTTTATTGGTTCATGAAAATATTTCGTCTAATAAACTATAGCCTGTCTTTATTTTTCAAGCTTACTGCTTAGCCTATGCGGGAAAACACAATGATAAATAGACTGAATAATACTTCGATAAATCACCTCTCTGCTTGTAAAAGCCGTCGTAATGTTGAGTCAGTCGCTATTAAATTTAGTCCGTACGAATACGATTTTGTAGGTGGCAGATCCACGCTGAAGCTATTACTGGTTTCAGTATGAATGGGTCGTAATGCTCGGGGTAGTACCACCCTCTCATAGAAAATCGACGTGAAGTAACAGTGCTTGCATTGTTGCGTTTCGTTCGGTCACTGAGAGCGGTGGAGGCCCACCACCCCTTCCCCAAACACATTCTGGAAACCTACTTGTGACTCCCTTGGTGTTGTTAGTGTCTATGGACGGTGGTGATCACTTGATCCACTGTTCGTTTGCGAGGAGAGGAGAGGGGAGGTAGGCCTCCGGCGCTCTCACTGACCGAACGAAACGCAACAATGCAAGCACTGTTACTTCACGTCGGTTTTCTATGAGAGGGTGGTACTACACCAAGCGAGCCGACCCATTCATCCTTGAATCAATAATAGCTTCAGCGTGGCTCTACTACTCTTCTCTCTCTCTCTTCTATACATATGTATAATAAGAATGTAAATCTAACGCGTCTTTATAGATTTTAGTGAAAAAAATTGTTGCAGGTGTCTAGGAATATGTAATAAAATACATTTCCATCATTTTTATTAGAAATATCCATCTGTCTGTCGGTTTGTTTGGACACTCGTCTCTGCTAAAGTACTGCGTTCACGATCAAACCTCACCGAGGAAATCATAAAGCATATCCATTCGAGTAACATTTACTCTTCGTTTCATTAAAATCGGCCCACTCTATCAAAAGTAATTGTAATTTTAATTACGACGAGACTTAAGTATGAGAGAACAGTAGATAAGTAAATGGACTTGATACATTCAGGTGATTTTATTAATCACTGCTTTTTTTACATAAGGTTCATCGTGGACGAAGTCGCAAGCACAGCTAGTATATAATATATTAATAACAAGTTCTATTTGAAACAGAATCAGTCGGTATATGGTACACCCTATTTTGAAGGCTCTTACTCTTATACAAAACTGTATTGATTCTTTAGTATTTTATCATATATATTAATACGTGAAGCCCAAACTTTGTATCCCTTTTTGAGAGAAATTCGCGAACGGATGAACGTGAAACTTGGCATAGTTAAAGTTTATATGGAGGAGAAATGCAGAAAGCTATTTATTTTATATAAAATGCATTAGAAGTACATTAAATTAATTAAAATATGCATTACTCACACTACTGCTTCAATTTTACACAACATATACACACATGTAAATAAAAA